>CAUYRT010037885.1:0-35846 GCA_963574885.1 Lepilemur ruficaudatus | reverse complement strand
GGGACGGTGGTGTTGCTAGGACGACAGTGTGCACGTAGTTAATGCCACTCAACTGTCCACTGAAAATGGTTGAGACGGTAAATTTTACGTTATGTGGATGTTACCAGGATTATTTTAAAAATCCGGGTCTGGAGGGTTAAGGGAGAACTGAGCCAGGACTCCTCAGCCTGCGGGTCAAGGGTGATCAGTCTGTCCAAGGAGTCAACACCAATTACGCCCTTGACCTGTCCAGGGGACGCTGCTGTGGTCATTGGGGCTGTTTGCCAATATTCTAGCTCTTTCTCCTTCCAGGTGCAAGGTGAGAAGGCATTGCCCCGCCCAGCTATCTGGCCATGTGACTTGCTCAGACCAGTGAAATGTGAGCAGGTTTGACACATGGCGCTTCTGAGCAGAAGCTTTAAGAGCTGTGAGAATCAGGCTGTTTCTTTTCCTCCTGCCATGGCAGCCAGGAACATGCCAGATGGTGGCCGGGCGAGAAGTGAAATCTCTGACGTTCAAAGCCCCTCAGATTTGGGGCTTGCTTGTTGCTGCAGCAGAACTTAGCCTGTGCTGACCCAGCTGTGGCAGCAGAGGCCGTGGGTCCCCCAGGCCCCCTGAGCCCTCTGCTGCGCATGCTGACGGCCTCAGCCGTAAACCCCAGGGCTGGACCTGGGTGACTCAAGGCAGACACTCGCTTCGGAAGCAAAAGTTCAGGGGGCACCAGAGAACTTGATAGTCAGGATAAATATTATTTTAATGTGATATTTTTAGAAACTCAAGATTAATACCAAAAAAGCCATGATGAATAAAATAGCACAGTTTTATTTATTTAAAGAATTTATTTATTTTTTCAGATGGGAATGTCTTGCTATGCTGCCCAGGCTGATCTCAAACTTCTGGGCTCAAATGATCCTCCTGCCTCAGCCTCCCAAGTAGCTGGGATTACAAGCATGAACCACCACCCCCAACAAAATTTTAAACAAAAATAAGACCAATAAGAGGGCTGTGCTGAGACACAGTAGAGGCTGTGGCAAAGGGAAAAATTCAATTCTTTTTTTTGAGACAGAGTCTCACTCTGTCACCCCGGGTAGAGTGCAGCGGTGTCATCATAGCTCACTGCAGCCTCAAACTCCTGGGCTCAAGTGATCCTCCTGCCTCAGCCTCCCAGGTAGCTGGGACTATAGGTGTGTGACACCACACCTGGTTAATTTTTCTATTTTTAGTAGAGATGGGGTCTCACTCTTGCTCAGGCTGGTCTTAAACTCCTGAGCTCAAGGGATCCTCCCACCTTGGCCTCCCAGGGCGCTAGGATTACAGGGGTAAGCCACCGCGCCTGGCCAAAAAGTTCACTCTTTGCACTTCACTTGCCTCGCTCTGGTCCTACTTCTGATCAACAGCCATGATGTTCGCTCCAACATGAACTCCTTAAAGTCACATTCTTAGTGCACCATAAAATTTAGCTCTGTGAAGCCAAGCATGGTGACTCGTGCCTGTAACCCCAGCACTTTGGGAGGCCAAGGGGAAAGAATCACTTGAGCCCAGGAGTTTGAGACCAGTCTGGGTAACATGGCGAGACCGCATGTCTACAAAAAATTTAAAAATTAGCTGGACACGGTGACACACACCTGTAGTCCCAGCAATTTGGGAGGCTGAGGCCGGAGGATCGCTTGAGGCCAGGAGTTCGAGGCTGCAGTGAGCTATGATTGCACCATTGCACTCCAGCCTGGGTGACAGAGCTGGGCTCTGTCTCAAAAAAAGAAATAAAAATTTAGCCTTGTGCAGTAAAGAGTTAACTCAGTGGGTTTGGAGTGCTCCGACCCTGCAGACTCCAAAGAAAGGCTGGTCTTTAAGACAGTCCCTTGCCCTGCTCCAAGGAGGGAACCTTTAGGCCCCTGGCGCGGCTTGTCTGACATGGGCGTCCATACACCTGGGCCCTGGGCCACGCCGGGTAGTCTATGCTCACGATGTGATTCATGGCGGAGCTGTGGGCCACATGGTGTCAGCTTGATCCCTGGAGGGACTGGAGACCGGGCAGCTAAGGCCAGTCACGTGGGAATGCCGTGCCTGTGAGCCTAACCTCCAACGATAACCCTGGACAGCAAGGCTCAGGTGAGTGTCCCCGGTTGGCAGCACACCATGCGTGTTGTGACACATGGTTGCTGAGAGAGCGAAGCACTAGTCACATGACTTCACCGGGGCAGGCTACCTGGAAGCTCTCAGCTGGTGTCTCGTTGACTCTGCCCAATGCACCTGTTTCCTTTGCTAATTGTTTTTTAAGAGATGGGGTCTTGCTATGTTGCCCAGGCTGGACTTGAACCCCTGGGCTCAAGCGACCCTCCTGCCTGAGCCTCCCAAGTAGCTGAAACCATAACCGGGGAGCGTAACTGCTTTTCTGAGTCTGTGGGTCTTAGCAAATCATTGACACTGGGGGTAGTTTGGGGATCCCCGCCACCAGCCCCTTCCCCACCCAGCCACCGTCCTTTTTTGTCTTCACTGCCCTTGTCACTGAATGGCATGTTCTTGCTCATTTGCTGTTTCCCGTCTCTCTCTCTCTGTCTCTTTCTCCTCTGGATGGAGGGTTCTGGAAGGCCGGAAACCTCATCTGTCGCTCCCACGAGAGGTTTTACAGCAGAGAGGTCAGGGGTCAGGGCTGACTAATGCCTGGTAAGGACTCTGCGAGGTTCGCTTCTAAGTGCGGGTCACTCTGTCCCTTCGTAGCTGCAGCGGGGTCCGGCCAGTCAGTGGTCAGTGAAAAGCAAGTGAATTAACAGACTCCTCTGAGGGCTTTGGGATGGAGGGATGGTGGCAGGGGGTGACAAAAGCCCTCTAGAGGGTGCGGAGGATGAGGGAGCCCAGAGGCCAGAGGATGACAGGAGGGACACCAGGGAGGGCTGGATGCCTGCGGAGGCTGTGGCCACACAAGCCCTGCCAGGGCTATTTGGAGCTGCCCGTCCCACAAAGAGGCGAGCTGATCACTCTGTGGTCACCTCCAGGAGGCCGAGAGGAGCAGCAGAGCTGAGTGGCAAGGGCGAGGTCAGGGGAGGCCAAACCCCAGAGGTCGGGGCTTCGAGGAGGAGGTGGGAGGGACTGTGGGAGAGGAGGAGGTCGGGGCAGCCGGAGCCGGGACCCTGGACGCTGCCCAAAGAAAGCCGGTGTCAGGTGGTGGCCGGTCTGGCCTGGGCGGATCTAGCCTCCCTGCCACGGGGGGCCCTGGAGACGCCACTGGACTGCTGGACACAGCTCGGCACCCCCGGGAAGAATGCACCGCCGGCAGCCCGGCCTCCAGACTTTCCCACACAAGGCTCAGGGGGTGCTCGGGCCGCATGAGTTCAGGGCGAAGGAATCAGAAGCACAGGGCTGGGTCCCCCAGGGAGGAGAAGTTCTGGAAATGAGACCAGAAAAGGGACAAAGGGGACCGGGGTGGGGGGAGAACTGGGACGTGGGGAGTTAGGAGGCAGTGGGAGAAGGTGCCTGGCTCCGAGCAGCCCCAGACTGGGGATGCGCCTCGGCAGGGGAGGGGGGTCACTGTGGACCCATGAGCCACCAGGGCAACTCCCTCTGACTCCCTGAACGCGGATGCTCAAGCCAAAATACTTGGCGCCGTCCGCGTCTCTCTGTCTGTGTCCCTCTCTCTCTATTGCAGCAGCAAATCCTAAGGGCTCTGCTTGCAAAATCCGACCGGACTCCACCCACTTTTAACCTCCTCCGGGGCCCCCGCTGCTCCAGCCCCGTCCTCTCCCACTCGGTCCAGTGCAGTCGCCTCCGCCCTGGTCCTCTGGCTCCCGCCCTTGCCCGCCCCCTCTGTGCTGTTCCCTCCTCTGCTCAAGAACCCTCCATGGCTCCCATTTCACTCAGTGCAAAAGCCAACGTCCTCCCTGTGGCCCACAAGGCCCTGCACCACCTGCCCCATCACCTCCTCCCTCGGTCCTCCTGGCTCATTCCCTTCAGCCCCTGCTGGTTTGGGCACACTCCTACCCCAGGGCCTTTGCATGTGCTGTTTCCGCACATCTATGTGTGTGGATCCCTCTCACCTCCTCCAAGTCTTCAGTCGAATGTTGCCTACCCAGAGAGCCTTCCCTGAACCCCCACTTGAATTTCTGTCCTACTTTATTTTTCTTAACACTTATCACCGACCAACATGCTATAGATTTTCATTCTTATTTTTGTTTTATTTATTTATTGTTTTAGAGACAGGGTCTCCCTCTGTCACCCAGTCTGGAATGCAGTGGTGTCATCAGAGCTCACTGTAACCTCAAACTCCTGGGCTCAAGCGATCCTCCTGCCTCAGCCTCCTGAGTAGCTGAGACTACAGGCAAATGCCACCATGCCCGGCTAATTTTTCTATTTTTTGTAGAGATAGGGTCTTGCTATGTTGCCCAGGCTGATCTCGAACTCCTGGCCTCAAGTGATCATCCCACCTCGACTTCCCCAAGTGCTGGGATTACAGGCGTGAGCCACCTCAACCCACCCGCCCAGCAAGCATTTTTAAGAGATGAATCCGTAGCTCAGAAGGGGGAATTAGGACGAGACCGCGATCTCATTTTAATGCCTCTCTGGTCCTGATCATTTGAAAGGCTCACATTCCTCAGATAAAAGTTCTCCTCTTTCCTGGGGCTGTTTCCGCCTTTCGGTGACTGCCAATAATGCTGCTACCGTTTCTGCGTGAGCATATGCTTTTGGTCTCCGGATCACGTGGCACACGTATGTTGAAGTTTTTAAGAAACCGCCAGATTGTTTTCCAACGTGGCTGTACTGTTTTCCATTCCCTCCAGGAGCGGCCGAAGGTTCCAGTTCCTCCTGAAACCTTCCTGGCGTGAGATATTGTCAGCCTTTTAATCTGAGCTCTTCTAGTGTGCGGTGGTATCTCCCTGTGGTTTTGATTTGCATTTCTGCTCTAACGGCGCTGAGCATCCTTTCCCGTGCGTATCTGCTGCCCAGACATCCTCTTTGGTGAAGCATCTGCTTGAATCTTTCGCCCATATTTAAACGGGGTTTTTTTTTGTTTGTTTGTTTGGTTTTTTTTTGCCTTCTTATTGTTGAGTTCTGGATATAGTCTTATATAAAGAGTTCTTATTTTGAGAGTTCTTTATATACTCTGGATACAAGTTCTTCCAGACGTCTGATTTGAAAATATTTCCCCCTACTGTGTGGCTCGTCTTTTCATTTTCTTTATGTCTTTTGAGACCAAAACTTTTCATTTGATGACGTTCAATGCGTTAATTTTTTTTTTCTTTTACGGACCGGAATTTTGCTGACATATCTAAGCGATCTTGGCCTAACCCAAGGTCCCGGAGATTTTTTTTTTCTTATGTCTTCTCCTAGAAATTTTATAGTTTTAAAACACTGGGCGAAGTGGTGTGCACCTGTCGTCCCAGTTACTTGGGAGGCCAAGGCGGGATGATGCTTAAATCCACGAGTTTCAGGTCAGCCTGGGCAACAAGGCAAGACCCCATCTCTGAAAAATATTATAGTTTTAGGTTATACATTTAGGTCTAAAATCCGTTTACAGTTACTTTTTTGGATATGAGTTATGAGATAGGGTGTAAGTTCTTCTGATTTTTGGTTTTGCACGTGTATACCATACTCTTAGGGAAATTTAAAGGGGGTGACTTCTGTTTCTAGCAAAGTGAGTCCTCGGCTCCAGCTTCCCTGCCCGTGCTTCTCCCACGAGGGCCAGGGCCAGGCTGGAGGAGGGAAAACTGTGACCACAAGAGCCCTCCCAGACAGGATGTTGCACAACACTTGCAGGGCTGAGACGCAACCTCCGGGGTCCTCGCTGCTGTTCTGATCCCAGCTCTTGCCAAACCCAGCCACACAGGCCTGCCGGCACCCCCGCCCTGCCTTCAGCTCTGCGCTTGGGCAGGGGCCTGGTCACCCAAACAGAGCACGGCGACAGCAGAGCCTGACCGACCCCTGTGCCTCCTCAGTGGGGCAGCCCCTGTCTCTGAAGCCTGCCCCCGCCCTGCCTGCCTCTTGGTGACCGAGCTTTCCTCCTGGCCACCCCTCCCCCACAGCCCCTAATCTAGAGAGGGCTGAGCTAGACACTCCCCGCCCTGCCACCTGTGTCCAGGTGGGGCTGGGGGCCCCTTGCCTCCTGGGAAGGGGAACTCTTGGTGGCGTGTAGGTGTGGGCGGGGACCTCCCAGCCTCTTGTCCCACCTGTGCCTCTCCCTCTAATTTTTTCTTTTTTTTTGAGTCGTGGGAAAAGGCAACAAACCTAACCACAGGGAGAGGAGATCCTGTGAGCACCTGAGTCAGGTCAGGTCCTGTCCTTCCTCTCCCCAGAACCCTCTATGGCTTCCACTTTTTTCTTTCTTTCTTTCTTTCTTTCTTTTTTTTTTAGAGACAGGGTCTTGCTCCGTCACCCAGGCTGGAGTGCTAGTGGTGCAACCATAGCTCGCTGCAGCCTTGAACTCGTGGGCTCAAGCGATCCCCAGAGTAGCTGGGACTACAGGCGAGCACCACCACGCCTGGCTAATTTTTCTTCTCTTTTGTAGAGATGGGGTCTTGCTATGTTGCCCAGGCTTGTCTCGAACTCCTGGCCTCAGCCTCCTGAGCAGCCGGGGCTACAGATGTGAGCCACTGCGTCCAGCCACCAAGATTGCAATTCATGAATTTACTTTGGGTGTCAGCCCCATGACAGCCACAAGGGCAGGGGTTTTTCTATCTTGTTCACTGCCGTATCCCCGGTGCCTAAAACAGGGCCAGGCACACAGCAGGTGCTCAATAAATGTTTGTTGAAGGAATTGTCACTTTCCCTTCCATTATTCTTTGTCCACTCAGGTCTGGGGGGGCCAGCCCCGCTCTCATCAGCAGAAGTGGTCATGTGGCCCCTTCCTCTCCCATGGACACACTCTGCCCTTTCTGACCACCGTGATTGGTTCCTAGCTGACATGTGACCCCTGTCTGTCCAATGAGAGGGAGGCCTGGGATTTTTACTAGGGCTGTTTATTGGCAAAGAGGCTTTCTCATTTTTCTTTTGAGTTTCTGGGCAGATAAAATATAAGCCAGGGACAGCTGTGGTCACTTTATCTCCATGGGAAATGGCTGCCTGAGAGTGAAGTTCTCTAGAAGAAAGTTTAGTTGAGAGGCAGAGATTTTTTTTTTTTGAGCCCCTGGATCCAGCTGTACCTGAAGCCAATATACTGTAGATATTTTTCAGTTACATGAATGAATAAATTATTATTATTTTTTTTTCCTTAAGCCAGTTTGGGTTTGGGTTTTCACTTGCAACTGAAATAGTCCTGACCAACTGCCCTCCTGTGCTTCCCGCCTTTCCTTCCTTCTCTCTCTACTTTACTTCTTACCAACATTCTGCCCTGAACCCCCATCCCCTCTAGCACAGCCACGTCAAAACTGCATGTTAGCCTTTCCCTCCATCACTCCCTCCCCCGCCTCTCCGGAACGTCTCCCCCACCCTGCGTACAAGGAGTCTGCTAATGGTGGGTGTGAACTACGGCTCCCCCCGCTAGAGGGCTGTGTGCCCTCAGTAAGTGACCGTACCTCTCTGGGCTCCAGTCTCCCCCTCTGTGAAATGGGACATAACCAGTTGGCCAATGTTCCCAGGTCTACGTCTTCTCTCACCTCTTGTGCCTGACTTGCTATCGCCTGCCCTGCTCTGACTCTCTGGTCTGAGCTTTGCTCAGCATCCCCAAGTCCATGCCTTGGCCTGCAGAGAAGGTCTCAACTCACGCCGGCCTCTAGAACCACCACAGTCAGGGCCCAAAACTCCGAGGGGGCTGCTGTTGTCACTCCCCTTTCACAGATGAGGAAACTGAGGCCCCAGGCAGGCCCCCCCAAGACTGGAACCATCAGTTCCGGCTTCCCCAGCCTCTGCTGTCTCCCAGGCGGGACAGGACTCTTGGCTGGCTACGGGGTGACTCGGGGTCCTTAAGGCAGCCCTCAGCCACCTCATCCAGGAAGCCGTTCTGCCTGGCTCTGCCGGGGCCCTGTCTCCTCTGAACGCAGCCCTGGCCTGTGTCAGGCCCGGCCAGTGGGTTCTCGGCCCCGGCCCCGGCCAGCCCGCCAGGCCCCTCCCTGCAGGGAAGTTAGAAAAAGTGAAAGTGGGAAGGGAGGGGGTTCCTGGAAGGGAAAATGTTTTGGTTCGTGGAAGGCGAGGGAATTGCCTGATTCCCGACCGATTAGGGGTAATAAACCCTTCACAAGGCAGCAATTAAGTCGGTGCCTCTGGAGCCATAATTAGAAGCTCCAGGAGGCTCCGCCCCCTCCCCAAGAGCCAGGCAGCCCCGGGAGCTGAGACCAGGATGTGGGGACCTGGGGTGCCCCTTCTGCCCCAGCCCGGGCTGGGGACAGGGCTCTGCTCCCCTCCAGAAGCAGGAGGCGCAGTGTCACAGATCCCAGTCACTGCCCTGCACAGTGCCTTTCGGGGTCGTCAGGCCACACTCAGGGACTTTGCTCTTGCGGGGGCATGAGGGCGAGAGGGCCAGGCTGGGCTGAGGGGTCAAGGCGTGGGGGCTGGTGACAACCTTTGAGGGCATTTTTCTCTGGCCAGGAGGAGCCGAAGCGGAGACCCCAGCCCCAAACCGGGTGAGGATGCCAAGGCCGTCCGTCCGGAAGGACAACGGGGGAGGTCGTGGAGGGACTCAGACAGGACAGGGACCACTTTTTGGTGTGGGCGCTCACTGCAGCCCCCCCAGGCGGACAGAGGTGGGAGACCCTTGGGCCTCTCTTGTCCCTTAGTGTCCAAAGGCCAAAGCCGAGCGTTCGTCCCAGGAGCCAGACTGTCTCTATGGGTCCCCGGCTCCCCAAGGGAGACAGGCGGGGGCTGGGAGGGAGGTGCATTTTGGCTGCCCAACTGGAGCCGATAGGGCCAGAGGCAAAGCCCTGGGAGACTGGGCTGGGGAGAGTGCGTGCTAGGGGCTTCTCCTGGTGGACGACTCCACACCTGCACGTGGGCAAGGAAGGCGCAGCTGGGGGGTGGGGGGTTTTGAGCTCAGTGTGAGGTTGATTCTTCTCCCTTTGAACTCGTAGGAGATGACTCCTCGGGGCGAGTGAGGGGTCAGATTTGTCCCCCAAAGGGGCCTCGACGTCCCACCCCACTTCACCCTCTGTCTCTCGGCTCCAGCCACCCTCATCTCCTTTCCTATTGTGCAACGGCAGCCGGGGCTCCTTTCTGCCCCAGGGCCTTTGCACTGGCTGTGTCCTGCACTGGAAAGCCCTGCTCCAGCCTTGGCATGGCTGGGGCCTGATCCTTGTCAGGCTTCAGGGCAAGTGTCACCTCCTCAGAGGGCCCCGGCCCCACTCACCGTACGTATCCAGGGAGGCTCCGCGGCCTCAGTCACGCTGACTCGGCCACACGCCTCTGCGTGCTTTCCCCTTCGCGACACTCAACACAACCTGCAGTGGTTTCCAGGGTTGCTGTCCTCCTCCTGATGGTCTGTACCCCCAGACCCTGAGCCCCAGAAGCTCAGGGGCATCTATCAGTGCTGCTGCTTCTGCGTCCTCTGAACCCACAGCAGGGCGAGCACACAGTAAGTGCTCAATAAATGTTCGCTGCGTGGCTGCATGAGCAAGCTCTGGCCGGGAGAGGGCACGTGGGAAGAGCGGGATGCGGGGAGAATTTCACAGGTGGGGGCTGTTGGCCCGGGAGTCGCACGCACCTGCCCCAGGCGGCCTACAGGTGGCGCTCGCTCCCCGCGCTGGGTCCCCAGTCCTGGCCGAGAGGTTTCTGGCCTTGCGAGAGGCGTGGGGATGGCGGAGTCCGGGGTGCGGGCAGCTCCCGGTGCCCCCTCCGCAAACAAGCGGCTCCTTGCCGGGGGGCAGCGCTCACCACCCCAATTTTACAACCAGACGTGTCTCCAGACATCACCAAGTGTGCCCTGGGGGTGGGGTCGCCTCACCGGTCTAGGCTGCGTGCACACCTGTGCGTTTCTCGGTGTGACTTTCCCCAGAAACAGACCCCTGGTACAAGGATGGCGGAGCAAGTGGTTTATTTGTGAAACGAACACAGGGAACCTGGGGTGGGGAATGTGGAGGGCGGAAGGGATGTCAGGCAGGTTATCACAATGGCCACCTGGGGGTTGGTCCCTCTGGGGGTCTCTGGGAGACTTTATAGACCAGGCTCATACCCGGGGAGGGAGCCGGGGTATTTATCCACCAACTCCCTTCCCTCTCCGGCTCAGGGCTGCTTTGGGGACATTAATTCCCCCAACTTCTGGCTCCTAGCCATGTGCACCAAAGTGCTCCAGGGACAGATGTGGCCAGGGCCCGGTGGCAGCTCTGCGGGGGTTTCTCTGCCTTTCTGTGCGGCCATTACTGGGGGTCTCCTTGGGCGCCCACCCTGATGTCTGTGGCTGGCTGTGTGTGTGTTTGGTGTGCCAGCGTGTGTTTATCTGCCGCGCATGTGTTTGCGTCTGTATTTATCTGGCGCGGGTGTGCTTGTCTTTGTTTTCCCTTCTGCTCCGTCTCCACGAACGTCGGGGAAACTTCTGTTTTTAATCAGGGGCCAGGAAACTGTCTTATTGCCACGTTATTCATGAGGATGATCGGAAGTGATTTTTTTGTGCGTGCCCCCGAGATCAGGGCCAAGGCGCCCTGCCCCGGAACCCTCCTAAAGGGAGCAGCAAAGCCCTGCCTGCTGCTTACGTGTGTGCCCAGGAGGGAAACTGAGGCACAGGGCAGTGGATGGCAGCCAGAGAAAGGAAGTTACCTCTTAGAAACCGATTATGTGCAAAGCAAAGCATTTTACATACATAAATGCTTGATTAGTGCCTAGTACGTATAAATATAGGAATTCTTGTTTCTATTTACAGATGAAGACATGGAGGTTCAGAGTGGATCCCAGAGCTCATGTGGAAGCCAGAAGCTCTTGAGTCTTTGAGGCCTATGTCTATTCCTTTCAAATGGCAACCACTCTTGAAGCTCTCCAGGACTGTTGATCCTCATCAGTGCCTCAGTTTCCCTTTCCAGTCACCAGGAGTCCTTCCCTGCTGGCCCTGGGCAGATCAGCCCTCAGGCCTCTGAATAATCCCTGTTGCTTGGCAAGGTGCCGGGTTTCTCGTACTTTCCTCCCGAGGATGCTTCAGGCCCAGGGGCCCGGCTGGCTCTGTGAACACAGATATTAATTAGCATTAATTAATAACCCCCGGCGCGGTGACAGCAGTTCCAGCGGATCCTCGAGCTCTGAAAGACCTAAAAGCTGGTGCATGGCAGCTGGGGCCCTCAGTCCTGGTGGGGACCAAGAGCAGGGCCCATGGGTGACACTACTCGGAAGGTCTTAAACCGGTCAGGGCTTCTCCCTGGCCCAAGCCCGGGAGACAAGCCGCTGTCTCCCTGTGGCTGGCGGAACAGCATTTGGACCAGAGGAGACCTCACTCCACCGGCCAGGAGATGGAGCCCTTGGTTCCCCAAAGGCTCACATGGTTGGCCCCGGAGGCTGAAGTCGCCTTCTGGCACCCACCAGACCTTAGGCAAGTTGCTTACTCTCTTTGTGCCTCTGTTTCCTCATCCGCAGCATGAGGGGAATTTCTGCCTGGCAGGGTTGTTGGACTAAACAAACAACTATGTGTATTTCATGTCAGTAACCAGTGGTTAGAGACATAGCGGCAGCTGGGACCAGCTCTGCCGCTTACCAGCTGCGTGACCTGCACACAGGGACACAGCACACCTGGGTATCAGTTTTCCTGCCTGCAAAACGGAGCTATCACAACATGAGCTTCATGGGATGGTTGCAAAAATTAAATAAAATAATGCTCCTAAGCTGCTTACACCCGTGCTGGGCGTGTTGTAAGTGCACCATGAACGATGGCTTCGGTCAAGGAGGAAAAGAAACAGTTACGATCGCGCTAAAGCCTGGAGGTGTGGGGTTCGAAGCAGGACCCCAATAAAGGTCCACTTTCATCACCTAAAGGGACTCACACTGTACTTATGATTGGTCCCCTGGGCACTGTTGTATGTTGAGTTGTGTCTGCCCCACCTCCCCCAAGGGATATGATGAAATCCTAACCCCTGGTACTTGTGAGCGTGAACTTATTTAGAAACAGGATCTTTGTAGATGTAAATAATTTAATTAAAAGAAGGTCATACTGAATTAGTATGGCCAGCCCTAAACCCAATAAGACTGATGTCTTTATTAGAAGAGAAACACACACACAAAGACACAGGAAAGAAGGCCAGGGGAAGACAGAGGTGGAGATTGGGGAAATGCACTCACAAGCCAAGGAGTGCCCGGGATGGCTGGAGCCACGAGAAGCGGGGATAGAAGCCTTCAGAAGGAACCAACCCTTCCAACCCCTTGATGGTGGACTTCTGGCCTCCTGAACTGGCAGTGAATAAATTCCTGCTTTAAGCCACCTGCTGTGCGGGGCTTTGTTACATCAGCCCTAGGAAACTAACGCAGGCGTCTCCTTTTTCTCAGTTGCGTAGTATTCCGTATAGTACTGCAGCCGATCTCTCCATCATTGGCTCTTGGACACAGGAGGTGTTTGTATTTCGCTTGGTCACAAACAGCCCTGCCAAAAACATCCTGCCTCCCACCTCCAGGCATGAGAGCAGTTACTCCTTGTGGGCGGCCACCCAGAAGGGGAACTGGTGCTGGAAGGTTTGTGCATGTCACATTTTTTTTTTCCAAGACGGGGTCTTGCTCTGTTGCCTGGGCTAGAGTGCAGTGGTGTCATCATAGCTCACTGCAACCTCCAGCTCCTGGGCTCAAGTGATCCTCCTGCCTCAGCCTCCTGAGTGTCTGGGGCTACAGGCACGTACCACCATGCCCGGCTTAATTTTTTAAAATTTTTTTGTAGAGACAGGGTCTTGCTATGTTGCCCGGACTGGTCTCGAACTCCTGGCCTCAAGCGATCCTCCCACCTCAGCCTCCCAAAGTGCTGGGATTACAGGCGTGAGCCACTGTGTCTGGCCCACACTTCACATTTTAAGGCCCACTGCCAAGCTGCTCCCCAAAGTGACAGGGAGTCTACACCCCACCTCCAAATGGGAGCGCTCCAAGAATTTATTTCAAACACAGGTCATACCTGCCCAAGGAGGCTGTGTCCTGGTGGAAATGCTGTTTTCAGCTGGAACAAGGGAGCTACAGAGGCTTTCTTAACCCACCCCTCCTGGGCATTGAGTCCCTCTCTGAGCTGGGAGCTCTGAAGACGGTTGAACTGGGGTGATCCCAGGAAATCTGGGTAGAGGAGAGGAGAGTGAGCAAGGCAGGGGAGGGTGGCCAAGGAAGGGGGTGTTTACGGGCCCATTTCCACTGTGAGCGTCTCAGTCTTGCTGGAAGATGCTGAGACACTAGGGAGGACAGCCCCTTAGCGTTTCCCACAAGGGCGAGGGCGCCAGGGTGTTTATCCACCAACTCCCATCGGCTGTTTGGCAAGGGCTGTTCCAGGAGACAGTTCATTCTGCAGAAATTTCCTCCCACCCGGCAGCCAGGGCCAGTCCTGAGGGGTTGGTTGTCCGACGCTGTGGGGTCAGCGTGCCAGGACTGCTTCCAGGACGCGGGTGGGTGTTGCCCTTCTGGGGAAGGGGAGGCAGGTGATAAAGGGAACAAGTTGGTCACAGGGGATGTTCCAAGTGAGCAGTGTGGGGGGGTGGAAGGAAAATTAGAATGGGTGAGAAGAGGCTGCAGGTGACGTTTCCTAACACTTGGCACCCAGTAGGTGACTAATAAATGTTCTGTGGCTTCCCTTTAGTCCATGGGAAGAATGGGGAGGTCGGACAGAGGGAAAGAGAGAGAGAGAGGGAATGCCTGGGCACCCATTCCAGAAAGGAGAGAGGCAGTCACTGCTAATGACGCTGGAAAATAACCGGCCCGTGTCCCTGGGAGGTGTCGGAACTCTAATTAGAATGAAAATGTGGTCTAATGAGGACGAGACTGTAACTGTGTTGGCCAGCACCATCCAGAAGGGCCACTTCCCCTGGGGCACCTCACAAGCCTCCAAGGGGCTGGGCATGAAAAGGCTCGGGAGGGGGGCGTTGTTGGAGCCTCAGTTTCCCGGCAAAGAGGCCCCTGGATGGCGGTTGGTAAAAAGTTGTGCAGAGCCCCACCTGCCCCTGGGGCTGGTTCCAGTTGCCGGGGGCCCTCTCTACAGTAACACAGCTGACAGCAGAACCAAATCAGTGATGCCGTCTATTGAGCACCTACTGTGTGCCCGGCATGGTTCTAACCCCTTTACAGATGCTAACTCAGGTCATCCTTAAAATTATCCCCATGTTACAGATGGGGATACTGAGGCACGGAGAAACCATGTACCTGGGGAAGGAACATGTTAAAGAAAGAGTGGGTAAGAGAGGTGGGATCTGGCACCAGGGAGCCTCCTTCTTTCCTTAATCAGCTGGGGGCTGAGGGGTCCAGGGGCTGCCAGCCATCGAGGCCAGGGGACCTCCATCCCCCCTTCCTCCTCCTGACCCAGTTTCCTATTTCAGTACCACTCTCTCCTCCCTTTGGTGCTGTGTCTACTGTTACCTCTATACTCAAGGAGGTGGGCGTGGCTTGAGGTGCAGTGGGCGTGGCTCAAGGCATGGTGGGTGTGGCTCAAGGTGCAGTGGGTGTGGCTTGAGGTGCAGAAAGATGCCCTCATGTTATAAACTATATGTTTTTCTGGGAGGTAACAATTTAGGTATTTTCCTCTCTTCTCTTGTGTAAATTTTCTTTTTTTTTTTTTTTGAGACAGATTCTCGCTCTGTTGCCCTGGCTAGAGTTAGTGCCGTGGCGTCAGCCTAGCTCACAGCAACCTCACACTCCTGGGCTCAGGAGATCCTCCTGCCTCGGCCTCCCCAGTAGCTGGGACTCCAGGCATGTGCCACCACCATGCCTGGCTAATTTTTTCTATATATTTTTAGTTGGCCAATTAATTTCTATGTATATATTTTTTTTAGTAGAGACGGGATCTCGCTCTTGCTCAGGCTGGTTTTGAACTCCTGACCTTGAGCGATCCGCCCGCCTCAGCCTCCCAGAGTGCTAGGATTACAGGCGTGAGCCACCGCGCCCGGCTTCTTGTGTCAATTTTCTCTTCTGGTGTTAGGGTCTGAATGTTTGTGTCCCCCCCAAATTTAAATATTGAAATCTGATCCCCAATGCAATAGTACTGAGAGGCGGGGCCTTGGAAGGTGATTGGGTCCTGCAGACAGAGCCCTTCGGAGTGGGATTATCGCCCTCATAAAGGAGGCTTGAGGGAGCCTGTTCACGCCAAGCATGTGAGGACCCAGCGAGAAGGTGCCATCCGCGAGGAAAAGGGCCCCACCAGGCACCAATCCGCCAACGCCTTGATCTTGGACGTCGCAGCCTCCAGAGCTGTGAGCAATGCATTTCTGTTGTTTATAAGCAGCCAGCCTATGGTAATTAATTTTTAGCAGCTCCAATGGATGAAGACACCTGGTATGTGTCGTCGTAAGACCAGAAAAATACAACAAGAAAGCCATTTCCACTACGGACAGTGGGTCATAGGGAGGGGGGCCTCCCTCGGGGAGGAGAAGAGAGATACCTGCATTCACAGAGGATCAATAGCGGCCAGAGTGTCCTGAGCATTTTGCCATGGTCTGGAAACTAAATATATTTTCAATGTGTCAGATCTTGATACTTCGCCCACAGCTCTCTCCGTGGCACATTTGGTGGTGCTGAGCACACTTCTGTTGAATGAACGAGTGAAGAAATGACTCTGTCACCCGACCCTGAGAGTCAGGACCTCTGTATTCGGCCTTTGCCTCTGCCTCTTCCTGGAGTGCTATTCCCAGTGGTCTTCGCATAGTATGTGCTCATTAAACATTTGCTGAATAAGTGAATGACACCTGTCCCCTGTTACGAGTGAGGAAGTTGGAGCTCAAAAATTGCAAAAGTGTCAACAACCAGGATGCTGCCTCCCCCCCCCCAACTGGTGACAGGCACTGTGCCTGGTGCTCTGATGTGTCATCTGGGTCCCCAAGTCTGTTAGCAAGTGAACCAGCTGCCAGGACAGACCCTGGGAGGATGGCAGCAATAGCTTCAGTTTAGTGAGCACCTACTGTGTGCCACCCAGAGGGGCTCAGAGAGGGAGTGCCACACGCCAGGGCTCCCCAGCTGATGAATGGGATGTGGTCTAGGTAGTGGCCCCCCGCCAAAAGATATGTCCAAGTCCTCACCCCTGGAACCTGCGAAGGTGACCTTATTTGGAAAAAGAGTTTTTGCAGATGTAAATAAGTGAATGATCCCGAGATGAGATCATCCTGGATTAACTGTGCGGGCCCTAAATCCACTGACAGGCATCCTTAAAAGAGACAGAAGACAAGACACAGATGCACGCGGAGGAGAAGGCAGAGGCGGGGATCAGGGTGACACAGCCCCACACCAGCAAATCCTCTAAAAGCTGGGAGAGGCAAGGAAGGAACCTCCCCTCGTGCCTTTGGAGGGAGCCTGGTCCTGTCCAAGTCCAACACCTTGACTCTGGACTTCCGGCTTCCAGAACCTCCAGGAAATAAGTTTCAGTCGTTTCAAGCCATCGAGTTTGCGACACTTTGTCACAGCAGCTCTAGGAAACGGATACAATCTGTTGTCCCACACATTCCCTCATGAATGTTGCCAAGTGTATACAAAAGTTGAAAGAGCCGGGCATGAGCACCCGCCCCCGGAGTCTGCACTTGACATGCGGCTGCACCTGTCCCTCTCTCCGTCTGACCATCCATCTCAGTTTTTGGTGTGTTTCCCCTGCCTCTTTCTCATTTGTTTTAATGCAGGAGCCAAAGGGATCTTTCATTTACTTTTTATTTTTTGAGACAAGGTCTGGCTCTGTCTGTCTCCCAGGCTGGAGTGCAGTGGTGCGATCGGAGCTAACTGTAACCTCAGACTCCTAGGCTCCAGCGATCCTCCTGCCTCAGCCTCCCAAGTGGCTGGGACTGCAGGTGCCACCACCGCGCCTGGCCTGGTGCCTGTTGAATTGAGGAAATGGGGGCCCACGACAGTCGGGTCTCCAGGGTGCGGCCGCCTGGGTCCCAGCTCCACTCTCCAGGACAAGGGGAATCTCAGCGCTTGAGACTTGGGGCAGAGAGGAGAAGGGACATGCTGGGAGGGCAACCAGACCCAGGCGTAGGGCTGAGGACGGGGCTCCACCCGCCCAGACCCTGGGTCCCCTCCCCGGGGCTGGGCTGGCGGGAAAGGGTTGGGCTGCCCGGCAGGCGGGACGGAGCCGGGGTGTCTGCTATCGACCGCCCTGGCCGTGGTAGGGAAGCTTTTAGATCCGCGAGCGTGTCCCGCTGGGGGCAGGGAGGGACTCCCCTCCCCTAAAGTGGGCAGGCCGTGGGGTTTCCTGGGGACCTCACATGCCACCCACCGGCAAGGCCCGCTGGGCCAGCCTCCGAACTGAGTCCAGAATTCGGTCGCCTCTCATCTCATTGTCATCATACCTGGGCTGGACTGACGTTCCCTGGAGCTCTATCCAGGAATAATTTACATCTGTCCCATCTGTCCCATGCCTGCGTGCATTACTTGAACATTTCCATCCAAAATGCCCAGAAGCCACGCATCCCTCACCCACAAACCCACAGCCACTATTCTGATCTCTGTCTCTCTGGACGGGGTCTCACTCTTTCTCCGTCACCAGGGCTGGAGTGCAGTGGCACGTGATCATAGCTCACTGTAGCCTCGAACTCCTGGGCTCAAGTGATCCTCCTGCCTCAGCCTCCCAAGTAGCTGGGACTACAGGCGTGTGCCACTGCACCCACCTGGCTAATTTTTCGTAGAGTCAGGGTGTTGCTGTGTTGCCTAGGCTATTCTGTAAGTCCAGGCCTCAAACAATCCTCCAGCCTGGACCTTCCAAAGATTACAGGAGTGAGCAACTGAGCCTGGCTCCTTTTAAAACTTTTTTTAGAGATAGGGTCTTGCTATACTGTCCAGGCTAGTCTTGAGCTCCTGACTTCAAGTGATCCTCCCGCCTCCACCTCCCAAAGTGCTGGGATTACAGGCATGAGCCACCATGCTCAGCTGAAATTATCCACTTTTATGGATAATTTTTAGGTTCAACACAGTGTGGACAGCCATGTAGAAAGCTGTTTGGACAAAAAGGGTAAGATCTAAGGCTAGTAGACCGAGTGGGAAAATCCAGCCAGGCCTGTCTGTCTGGAGTCTTCTTGGTCTCTCTGAGCAAGGATTCCTTCCTTCAGAGGTGGGGCAGCACCTTCTCTGGAACGAGGATCTGATAACCTATAGTCAAACAAGGTGTCAGATAATTTCTTTACAGCCGGTTTTTATGCAGAATAACTTTAGGTTTCACGGCTGGCTTTCAGGAAAAGAGGTTCTGGCTTTTCCGCATGGCCTTGGGGAGTTGAGATTCTAGTTTCCATGGCTGGCCTCAGGGGAGGACGGGGATGAGGGAGAGGCAGGAGGACGTGGGAAGGTCAGAGAAAAACTTTTGCTTCTAGGCCCTTACCTTGGGGTACTGTTTTCTGAGCCCCAACAATATCAATTTTAAAAATCTGAAAAAAAGAAAACAAAATCGGTAAAAGGTGCGAACCATGTGCTGGGAGGAGAACCTGGCTGGGCGGGAGTGAAGCCCAGTGGCCAAGCACGTGGCCTGGAACCCAGCAGCCCGTCTCTTCCACGCTGACACTGTGCCTGTGGTCGAGTGTTTCTCCTCCCCGGTGCCTCCACATCCTCATTCATAAAATGGGGATATGGAAGTAATTATATATTCTCAGGGGGCCACTGCAGGGGGCTCATAGGCTGCCGGCTGCTCCGCGAATGGGCTCCCTACACAGCCACCTGGGAAAGTCTTGTTCCCTGGCAGCCATGGGGTCCACTCAGAGCGGGTGGGGAAGGCTCAGTTTTTATCAGAGAAGAGCAGGCGGGGGAGGACACAGTCTGCGCCACCCTCCTTCTCCCCTCCCCCGCGTCATGATCCAAAAAATGCAAAAAGGGGCCCGGGGGCGGTGGCTCACACCTGTAATCCTAGCACTCTGGGAGGCTGAGGTGGGAGGCTTGCTTAGAGACCAGAGTTTGAGACCTGGCCGAGCAAGAGTGAGACCCCATCTCTACAAAAACTAGAAAAATTAGCTGGGCATGGTGGTGCGTGTCTGTAGTCCCAGCTACTCAGGAGGCTGAGGCATGAGGATTGTTTGAGCACAGGCGTTTGAGGCTGCAGTGAGCTATGATGACACCGCTGCACTCTAGCCCAGGTGGGAAGCAGAGTGAGATCGTGTCTCAAAAAAAGATAAAAGGGCCAACTCCAGGCCAGGAGACCACACGCAGCGTTATACCGGAGCTGGCTGAAAGTGTCTTGTAATTAGGGCCAATTTTGCACATCACTTCCTAACTTAGGGTTCAAAAACATCACAGCCACAGATCGAAATTGGCCAAGATGAGAGAATTTACACCATGGGAATTGGCAAAGACTGTAAATTGGGTCCCTCCCTGCAGCTGGTTTACCAGGACACTATTGATTACGCCACCCGGAAGTCCCCTCCCAGCTGACACCTTCCTGCCCACCTGTCAAGAAGACAGATGAAACTCTCTGCCATCAGGTGAGGCAAGGCAGGCAGGCGGCCAGCCTGGTAGGGGGAGGCAGATGACAAACATCTTGTCAGAGGGTGACAAGGAAATGTCACAAAGAAAACTACAGCAGGGTGGAGGAGGGGAAGCAAGAGACAGGGGCTGCTGTTTCAGACCCAGGGGCAGGGACAATTCCCCCTCCTGCCCATCTTGCAGCCCCCAGGATGTTCCTGCCCCCGCCCCTCCCCAGCCCCCACTTGAATACCCTGTCTTTGGGTGCCCCAATCTTTTTTTTTTTAACCCTTTTCTTCCCCTCCTAGCCCCCCAAGCCCTGCTCGAGGCCCCTGCCCAGCTGCGCTGGGTCTGCCCCGCTGCCTGGAATCTCTGTCGAGCAGAAATTTCTCAGCTGCGAGCTCATTTCTGCCCACTTAACTCATCTTTCTTTTGAAATTGGCTATGCTGCCTGCTCCTGGGAGCCTCTTGCTCCTGTTGGAAAGATACACATGGGCAGTGACTTGAAGGTCACTCTGCCCTTTCGGAAGCTCCATGGTCACTGCCTGCTCCCACCTCCACACTGGGGCCACTAGGGGGGCTCCTTAGGCCAGTGGAGGCTTGGGGGGGCAGCCCCCCCCAGCCCAGCCCAGGCTTGTCTGCCCCGGTGGGGAGGAGGGCTGTAGCGGGCTTCAGGTGTGTGGCTAGGGCTCAAGTGTGCATCCTGTGGTCCAACCTGCCTTGCCCTGCCTCAGTTTCCCCATCTGCTCACCCCAGCCTCTCCTGGGGGAGTCACCGGGGAAGAATTTCCAGATACGCAAGGATGAGACAAAGTTCCTCCTTATACCAGCCCAAATGGGTCCAGTGGTCGCCAACCATTTTGGCACCAGGGACCATTTTCCTGGAAGACGATTTTTCCACCGACTGGGGGCAGGAGGTGGGCATGATTTTGGGATGATTCAAACACATTCCATTTATTGTGTGCTTTATTCCTATTATTATCATACTGTAATATATAAAGAAATCATTTTACAGCTTACCATAGGTTGGGGACCTCTGGTCTAGGGGATCAGGAAATTCTGAATCTTTCTCAGACCAACACACCCCAAGTCAACCTGAGCTGAAGATTGCTGACGATTCCTTACCATGGGGCTGAGACCACCCCGTTATCCCAGCGGCCGGGAGCACTCCCCCAGGCCCTCAAATCCCACAGAGGCAGCCACCCTGGCAGGGGGCCCCTCCCCTGCGGAGCCCCCACCGGACCCGCAGCCCCAGCGCAGCCGGGGCTCCTTCTGTTTATAGATCGGTGTCAGGGGCTGGGGGGGGAGGTTGGCAAGTTGTAAAAGCTCATTAAGGCCTGAATTCTTTTTCTGGATGGAGTTCCCTGCGTCTTTCCCCCGACCCCTTCCCCTGCGCCCCTCCCCGCTTTCTGAACACCGTATTTATTTGAGTTAGAAAAATAATGAGGTCCCTGAGGTCGTACACAACACACCGGCTCTCTAATCAAAGTGCGGCTGTGAAATTAAAAATACAGAGGGAGCGGGGTGTCTGTGCGCGTGCTGCGGATGCGGACGCGGACACCCCGGGCCCCGCAGCCGGCTCCAGGGACGGGGTATAATTAGCTCCTTCTCAGAAGGGTCTCTGGGGCGGGGAATGGGAGTGAACTGCCCACGGTCCTCGCCAGCGGGGGGTTCGGGCCGCTCACTCCGAGGTGGAAGAGGGGGGCGGGGCCTACCCCGTTGGATGTGGCTGGGGGTGGGAGCCCAGCTGTGGGGAGGCCAGGGTGGAGGCAGAGGGCAATGAATGAGATGGTCAGAGAGGGAGCTCCCTGGGGTGCGCTCAGCCTGAGAGGCCAACAGACCCCACTATATATATTTTTTAAGAGACAGGGTCTCACTCTGTCACCCAGGCTGGAGAGCAGTGGCATGATCATAGCTCACTGCAGCCTGGAGCTCCTGGGCTCAAGCCATCGTCCCGCCTCAGCCTCCTGAGTAGCTGGGACTGCAGGTGCACGCCACCACGGCTGGCTAATTTTCCTTTTCTTTCTTCTTCTTTTTTTTTGTCTTGCTCTTGCTCAGGCTGGTCTCCAACTCCTGGCCTCAAGCGATCCTCCTGCCTCGGCCTCCCAAAGTACTAGGATGACAGGAGGGAGCCACTGCGCCCGGCTGGGGACTTTTATCTTGGTTGCTGCAGTGCCCACGGTGCCCAGGACAGAGGGGGCACACGGAAGGTGCTGGATGGAATATGAATCAATGATGCAAAACGAATCAATGAATGAACGATAAACAAAGGATCTCAGTCACCCGAGCCACTCCAGCCCTGGAGCTGATCCTTGGTCCAGCAGGGTCTCCCCACTCTGCCTCGCCCCAGAGACCCACGGGGTGCTGGCATTGAGGGGTGTTCTGGTTTCGGAAGGGTGGTCCCCTCTCTGAATGGGCCGGGTCCTGAAGCAGAGAGCTGGGGCATCTTCAGCTCCCCTTCCACCCCAGCTGCCCCCTCCTCCCCAGGCCAGAGTAGCAGCAGCCGGTGACATTTACAGAGTCTTAGGGAGGCTTGCAGAGGGGAGGGCGGGGGGGGGGGCAGGGAGGCTGCTGGTGTTTGCTGAGTGCGTGTGTGCACGTGCACCCATGCATGTGAGACTGTGCGAGCGCGTGTGGCACCGTCAGGCTGTGTGAGCGTGACGCGTGTGTCTGCAGGCGTGCGGGTGTTTTCGTGTGTGAATGTGCACGTGTGTGCACGCATGTGACGGTGTGTGAGGGTGGGCCTGAGTGTGCAACATGGTGAGACCATGTGTGAGGGCGGCCATGTGACTGTGTGCGTGTGAGTGTGTGAGAGAATGCACGCGTGAGCATGCGTGTGTCCCGGGCATGCATGTGTCCCGTTTGCTCCCAAGGCAGGCGAGCCCCGGGCCTCACCGCCGCCACACCCCGCGAGTCCTCTGCACGCCCGAAGGCGGTCACTGTCATCCCTCCATTGCAGGTGCCAGGGATCGGCAGGGGGCGCGGGGCTGCCAGGCTGACCCCGTTTCCACCGCTGTTATCCTTCCACCTCTCCATCCACCGACACCCAGCACTGTAGGGACGAGCGGACGGGATCGTGCCGCTGGGAAGGGACTGGAAAACCTCTGACCCTCTACGCCGGCGGTTTCCAAGCCTTGCTGTGCAAGAAAATCCCCAGGGGGAGCTTGAAAACGTTCCTGATGTCCTGGCGTCCCCCACCCCGGCTGCACCTGTGTCCCGAAGTGGGAGGCAGAGCTGAGGGCAGGGTTTCGCAGCCTCGGGGCGATTGACATTTGGAACCAGATCATTCTCTGGTGGGGGCTATGCTGTGCACGGTAGGGTGTTGAGCAGTGTCTCTGGTCTCTACACCAGATGCCAATAACAGCCCTCCCTTAGAGTCTGACAACCAAACAGGACTCCAGACATTGCTGAATTGCCCCTGGGGAGGGGTGCAGAATCAACCCAGGTGACAACCTCTGGGCAAGTGGACCTCAGATGGGCGCCGTAATGCAACCCATTACTATCTCCCCCATCCCCAGAAAAGCTCTGGTCTATAGGGGACTTTTATTTTCCCTTTCTTTCCTTTTTTTCCTAAGATGGGGTCTTGCTATGTTGCCCAGGCTGACCTTGAACTCCTGGGTTCAGGCGACCCTCCCGCCTAAACCTCATGGGTAGCTGGGACTACAGGCTCACCCCAGGGCACCAAGTTCCTTTGGGTGGGGGGACTTTAGTTTTGTCACATTCTCTCTCAAAACCCCTGGGGTGCAGAGGGTGCGTGGGGGACCAGGGGAGAAGCAGAACCAGACTTGGCGGGAGCTGCAGACACAGGACTGTGAGAAACTCGGGTCAGGGGGCTCCCCGCTGGTGGGAAGGAAAGATTTCCACCTGCCTTCGCAGCGCCTGGCCCAGGGCTGCAAACTAAAAATCAATTTGCCAGGCGGAGGCGGGAGAGCTGGGGGCGCTGGCCGTGATGGATGGGGGTGACCTGCAGGGGCGGGGCGGGGGGAGCTGGGCCCTGGGCAGGGAGGGGGAAGCTGCCGGAGACCAGCACGGTCTAAGAAACTGCCCGATTTCTAGGTTGCTGTGAAGATTTCAAAGTGTACAGCTCTTAAGGCAATGTCTGCCACGCGGAAGGTGATATATTAATATGCACGTGTTTGTTAAATACAAATAAATACTCGGGAGGCCAAGGCGGAAGGATCGCTTGAGCCGGGAGTTGGAGACCAGCCTGGGCAACCCAGGGAGACCCATCTCTACCAAAATAAAAATAAAAAATAAAAATTAGCCGGGCGTGCTGGTGTGCACCTGTAGTCCCAGCTACTTGGGAGGCTGAGGCAGGAGGATCACCTGAGCCCACGAGTTGGAAGTTGCTGTGAGCTATGATGATGCCACTGTACTCTAGCCTGAGTGACAGAGCAAGACCCTGTCTCAAAAAAAACCCCCCAAAAAACCCCTCTATATGTTAAGTTGCCGCAGCACCCATTTTAAATATCAATTGGATATTGCTATCCCAGAAGCAGTGGTGACACTGACCACCGCTCTATGGGACAGCTGCATACAACCGACTTGACTTTCCCCCACTGACCCCACGCCTCCCATGGATGGCACAGATATGCTGCAGTGACCACCGCTCAGTCCCAGAGTGACCCCCGGGGACTCGCACCTGCTTCCTCTAAACCCACCAATCGGAACCCCTGTGGGAAACCAGCTTGGTAATGCCCTAACCCTAACCCTGACCCTGACCCTAACCCTGACCCTGAGGCTTCAGCCCACAGATCCCCCGTCTCTCTCTCTTGTCCCCCCCCCATCCTCTGGTTGTGGGTGGGTGTCCCAGATGGCCCCTTCCCATTGTCCCTGCGAGACATGCTGCCCGCCTCTCTCTGGGATCCGTAAGTAAGAAACTGCTTCTGCTATTTCCTGAGTTTCGTCGAGTGGCCTCCTCTGTGCCCCACCTGAGCAACACACCTGAACCTACTCTCCTCCCGGCCAGGGCTCTCCTAGACGGTGGCTGTCTTGGTAGGAACAAACTGTACACACATCAGACAACAGCCACGGGGCGTCTGCCAGAATGAGCAAGTTTCCTGCGAGAGGGACACCTGGTCACAGGCAGACAGTCCTAGAAATTGACCCTCCACCCCCATCATGAGCCAAGCTGAGCTCCCTCTCTCCCACAGTCCCAATTCCTATTTATTTAGAGAGAGGGTCTCGCTCTGTCACTCAGGCTAGAGTGCAGTGGTGTCATCGTAGCTCATAGCATAACTCCTGGGCTCAAGTGATCCTCCCGCCTCAGCTTCCTGAGTAGCTGGGACTACAGTTGCCTGCCACCATGCCCGGCTAATTTTTCTATTTTTTGTAGAGGTGGGGTATTGCTCTTTTCGGGGTGGTCTCGAACTCCTGGCCTTAAGCGATCCTCCCGCCTCGGCCTCCCAGAGTGCTAGGATTACAGGTGTGAGCCACCGCGCCTGGCCTATCTTCTTTTGTATTCAGCAATGCCCTTGTAGAGTGAGTAAAAGCTACCACGTATGACATGCACACAGTGAGCACAGTTGTGTGCCAATAAAACTTTATTTATAAAATCAGGTAGCAGGTGCAGGCCAACCCAAGCCTACGCCAAACATCAGGAAGGGTGTTGGAACACTGGATGGGTCTGGACCAATCAGGGCACACCCTCTGAAGCACGTGACCACTCAGAGTAGAACTAGATTTGCACCAGGGCATCTTCCTAGATGGTCGTCAAGGGCGGGCCTGTCCTCTCTGGGCGAGTTCCCAAAGAGCCCGCCCAGAGGGCCCAGGAGCAGCTCCCAGTCCATCCCCCTGGCACTGGGGTTTGGTTTGGCTTTTTTTTTTCCCCCACGGGCTGCTAATGGGGGGAGCAGGAGCCCGAGCCCCCCGCACTAACCACCCTGCCGCTCAAAGACAGCAGGCCGCAGGCTGCTCTCCCAAGACTCGGACGAGAGGCGGCAGGAATCGTACGGAGTGTGACCTCCCACCCCATTAGCCCAGATCCGGGACGGGCAGGTGGAACATTCCAGACGCATCTCTTTTTTTTCTCTTAAGGCACATCTTCCAATACTCCGCAGTCGTTAAGCAGAAGGAGGCAGGTCTGGATGTGTTGATTTGGGGAGGGCGTCCACAGTCTGTAATTACCTGGGAAAAAGCAATCGCGGAGTGATGTGTCTGCAACGATCCCTGTTTGTGCAAGTAGGAGAGAAGCTGTTCATAGAGAGGCTGGTGTGTGAATAGAAGATGTCCTGGGTGGATACACCAGGCAGCTCTTCGCGGGGCTGCATCGGGGAGGGAGGAGCTGGGAGCACACTCACCGCAATGTGACACCCCAGCAGTAGGGTTCCAATGCTTTGCCTTTTATCACCAGCCTGCATTGCTTTTCTAAGAAATTCTACTAATTCCCGCCCTCTCGTACTTCGTTGCTATCAAGTGAGAAAGAGGTGAAAGAGAGAATCCCATGGATCTTAGGCTCTGTTCCCCCAAAGCAGACCCCGAGATAGGTAGGCATTTAAGTGCAGGAAGTTTATTCTGCAACGTGGTTTCTGGAAACGCCAGTGGGGGAGGTTTGAGCAGGCAAACGGAGTAGCTTCTGCTGGGGACCGCTGGGAGTGTGACCGCTGGGGGCGCTGGGGGGCGGCAGAGAGCACTCGCCGCAGTCCCAACCGTAGGCGAGGGAGTTGGGGTATTTATCCTCTCAAATTCTGACTCTTGGTGAGCACAGTCACTCCTGAGAGTGTCAGCTGCTAGCATTTCCTGCTATTTTCCTCTCCTCTCACAGAGAGACGCAGGGTGTATGGGGACCTGAGATCAGACAAAGGGGACATGAACATACCACAACAGCTAAACTGTAACAGAAACAATTTGGGGCTAGGCGCAGTGGCTCGCACCTGTAATCCCAGCACTTTGGGAGGCAGAGGCAGGTGGATCATTTGAGCCCAGGAGTTTAAGACCAGCCTGGGCAAGAACAAGACCCCGTCTCTACAAAAAAAAAATAGAAAAAAATTAGCCAGATGTGCTGGTGCAAGCCTGTAGTCTCAGCTACTTGGGAGGCTGAGGCAGGAGGATCATTTGAGCCCAGGAGTTTGAGGCTGCAGGGAGCTATGATTATGCCACTGCACTCCAGCCTGGGCAACAGAGGAAGACCCTGTTTAAAAAACAACAGGCCAAGCGTGGTGGCTCACACCTGTAATCCTAGCACTCTGGGAGGCCGAGGAGGAAGAATCGCTCAAGGTCAGGAGTTCGAGACCAGCCTAAGCAAGAGCGAGACCCCGTCTCTGCTAAAAATAGAAAGAAATCAATTAGCCAACTAAAAATATATAGAAAAAATTAGCCGGGCATGGTGGCACGTGCCTGTAGTCCCAGCTACTTGGGAGGCTGAGGCAGGAGGATCACTTGAGCCCAGGAGTGTGAGGTTGCTGTGAGCTAGGCTGATGCCACGGCACTCTAGCCTGGGGACAGAGCAAGACTCTGTCTCAAAAAAAAACCCCAGAAAACAAAACAAAAAAAAAACCAACAACAACAGAGTTTCAGTCTTAGCATATGAGATAAGTCATTTGGTGTTTCAACTTGGGTGGGCCACAGTGCCCAGACAGTTGGTCGACTATTATTCTGGATGTTTCCATGAAGGTGGGTTTTTTTTTTTTTGGGATGAAATTAAATCGAAATTGGTGGACTTTGAGGAAAGCAGATGACCCTCCATACGGTGGGCGGGCCTCGTCCTATCAGTTGAAGGCCTTAAGAAAACAAAGACTGACCTCCCCTCAGCACAGAGGAATTGTGCTGCCCTGGGATTCAAACTGCAGCTCCTCCCGGAGCCTCCAGGCTGCTGCCCTACCCTGCAGATTGTGGATTTGCCACGCCTTCACAATTGCATGAGCCAATTCTTTAAAATCAATCTCTCTCCCTCTTCCTTTCCTTCTCCCCCCAAGCCCTCTCCCCCTCTATCCTGTTGACTCTGTTTCCCTGGAGGACCCTGCCTAATACAGCAGAAATTTCCAAATTGTCTGCATCCACCCCTTGCCCCCACTATACAGATGAGAAAACAAAGACTCAGGGGTGGGAATGACTGTTCAGGGCTTCTGGTGTCCAGGACACTTTTGGTCCCATCCCATAGCCTCCTCCTGGTGTGTTTTCCATTGGAGGCGCAGAGAGGGTTTGAACAGCAGAGAGGAGGGGGAAGATCTGGAAACCTGGAGCACCTACTCGCCCCTTTGGTGGTACCTGACCTGACCCTGGCATTCAATGCCACAGAGTCACTGCTGAGAAAGTGACTCCCTTCACCAGACTATGACATTAATCCCTCCAATTGCTCAAATAAAGTAAATCCCAGGCACTAGCCAGCATGACTTTCACGCCCCCCTGATGCTTCCTCATCCACCTTTTTCAATTTTTTTTTTTTTTTTGGCAGCATCTCAATCTGTCACCCAGGCTAGAGTACAGTGGCATCATCATGGCTCACAGCAACCTCAAATTCCTGGGCTCAAGCGATCCTCCTGCCTCAGCCTCCCGAGTAGCTGGGACTACAGGCATGCGCCACCATGTCCGGCTAATTTTTTCTGCTTTTAGTAGAGACGGGGTCTCGCTCTTGCTCAGGTTAGTCTCGAACTCCTGGCCTCAAGCGATCCTCCTGCCTCGGCCTCCCCAAGTCCCTGGGAGGACAGGCACGCGCCACTGCAGCCTGCTTGTAGTGATTTTTCTTTGTGGCCACTCATGGTGGTTTTCCATTCATGGCCATGAGAGAACTTTCCTTTTGTGGGTGAATTGGGTTAAGTTTAAAACCAAGCAGGTCTGTTTTATGAATAAAAGAAAGCAGCCTATGTGCAGGCAACCACGCAGACCATGCCGGAAAAGGCAGCTGCATTCTGGAAGCCACTCGGACCGTAGTCATCAGGGGTCCCTTTTCTTTTATTATTATCTTTTTTTTTTTTTTGCAGAGGGCAGAGCGTGTGGGACCAGGACCACGGGGAACTGGCACTTTTGGCTGCTCGTCCTTCTGCAGCTTACCTAAGTCACAAACTGTCTGAATTGCAAAGCGGGTCCTTGTACTTTTTACTGGGTGCATCCGTCTGGCCTCACCTGCGGTGTGCTAGCCAAGGTGGTGAGCTTGAGAAGACGGAGGGGAGGTGACGAAACTTCAGGGGACACTTGGGCTGCTTCGACCCCAAACCCGCTTCCTGAACGTCGTCATGATCTGCTTCTGTTGAGTGTGAGTGGGAGCGAGGCTGCCAAAACCTCCCGCCCACCCCTTCCCTCAATCTCTCTCTCCGTCTCGCTCTCTCTCTGTCCCTTTGTCATCGGCTGGCTGTCAGAGAGCATCTTGTGGAGGGCTCTGAGGCACTGGTATTGTGACTGGTACAGTGACAATAGAGAGGGTTTCCAGGTACAGCAGAACCACCTGCGATGTGAATGAGCAAGACGCCTTTAGTGTGTTAAGCCTCCGGATTTGGGGGTTGCTTGTTACAGCAGCTGGTGAGTCCTTATTCTGACTAATACATTATTTTAACTCTTTATTTCTTTTTTCTTTTGTTTTTGGAGACAGAGTCTTGCTCTCTCACCCTGGCGAGCGTACAGTGGTGTCAGCGTAGCTCACTGCAGCCTCAAACTCCTGGGCTCAAGTGATCCTCCTGCCTCAGCCTCCCAAGTAGCTGGGACTACAGGAGCACACCAGCACATCCGGGTAGTTTTTTTCATATTTTTAGAGATGGGGTCTCACTATGTTGCTCAGGCTGGTCTCAAACTCCTGGTTTCAAGCGATCCTCCCACCTTGGCCTCCCAAAGTGGTGGGATCACAGGCATGAGCCACTGCACCTGGCACTGATATTATTATTATTATAGATGGTGTCAGGGTGCTAGCTCACAGGCCGCATAGTTTGGTGGTTAAGCCCGACAGGTGGGGTTCGAATCCCATCTCTACCATATACTAGCTGTGTGACCTTGAGTAAGTTACTTAACCTTTCTGTACCTCTGTTTCCCCACCTATAAAATGGGACTAAAGATACTATCAGTTTTATAGAATTACTGTGAAGATTTGGATAGAAAATGCTCCAACAGCACCCTGCCACTGATGTTCGGTTTTACTATTTATTTTATTCATTTTTACTGCTGCCTTACCCGCACAGAAATATTTATCATTTTTTTATTTTTTTTATTTTTTGGAGATTGGGTCTCACTGTGCTATGCAGGCTAGATTGCCGTGGCGCCATCATAGCTCACTGCAGCCTCAACTCCTGGCCTCGAGTGATCCTCCCGCCTCAGCCTCTCAAAATGCTGGGATAACAAGAGTGAGCCGCCGCGCCTTGCATGTTTTTGCCGAGTTTTACTCTTGCTATAATGATTTCCTCTACTGGCAGTTTCATCTCCTGGGCCCCCGGCGCAGCAGCAGCTGGCTGTCTGACCAGGGCCTCCCTGGGCCGTTGGCTCCCAGCACAACCCCTGCCTCCTCCTGCGGGCCCTGGCGGTCCTGTCGTCCCCAACTCCTGGCCTGAGTTCCAGCGCCATCTCCTCCCCTCTCCTTTGCCCCTCAGCCCCAGAGTGACCAGAGCCCCTGCCTCGTGGGACAGCTTTCTAGCACTTTCCCCCTTTTAAGAGATTGACTGCAATTTCTATAATAACATCACATTAGCCAGAAATTAATGTCCTCATTAAGATAGCAATTAGGCACATTAGCGCAGCAATAAAAGGGAAGCTTATGAAATAATTGCTGGTTCCAAAATGCCTTTAATTTAGTATTTTATATTGCGCCATGTTATTAATTTTTTTCCCTCGGCAGAAGATAATAAGAGAAACGTTTGAATTGTGGAGAGGTTTGAAATTTTAAAAAAACTGTTTAAAAAGGAAAGCAGTGTTGATACCTATGGACAGACGATCTTTCTTCTTCCTGGAGTCTCCAGCGATGCCAGGTCCATCGGTGTTGACCGGTTGGGGACCAGGCTGTGTCCCCTGGACCCTCGGCCAAGCCTGGCATCCAGAAGCGATTGGGCTTGGGCGATCTTTGATCCCAGAGAGGGGGCAACGGTGCCGTGTTTCTTTGCCCTAAACAACAAATGCTTGTTTGGTTTTTTTCCCCCAACAGGCTCCATCTCCTGAATTCCATTTCCTTCCGCAAATGCTTCCTCGGTGCCCCGAGGCTCTGCCCCTGCTGTCCAGGGAGAAGATAGATGTATACGTGGGAAACTTTCACGACGAAGTGGGGTGCACTGTTTTTGCAGCTCGTAATGCAATTATGGGTCCGGACTCCATCAGCTGTGGATGGGATGTCATCTGGGGAAAGGTGGATGAACAGTATTTTTGTGGGGGGCTCGCCTGTCCTCGTCTGAAGCCTGGGTCTACCGCAGTGTCCTACGCTGGACATCACGTGACTCCCAGTGGGAACAGCAGCGGGCTGGTGAGGGACAGGCCCGTCTGAGCCAGCGAGGGCTCTCAGAGCAGCAGGCACGTGAGCACAGGCTTGCAGGGGGACGGGGAGGGGTCTGCAGAGAAATCTGCAGGAAGAGGGCTCCAGGCAGGGCACATGTGTGCCTGTCCGCCTCCTTGTCAGTTACCTATTGCCCATTATGCTGCGTAACAAGCGACCCCCAAAGCCAGTGGCTTGGGACAATCGGTGTTAATTATGCATCTGCAGCCTGGCGGGCAGAGGGCAGCTTTTCTGGTCCCGGCTGGGCTCTTCCCCGTGTCTGTGGTCAGCCGCGGGTCCGGGAGGTGCGCTGTTTTCCCAGGCTGGTCTCTCGCGCGTGTTTGGGGCTCTGCTGGGTGTAGGCTGATCTAGGACGGCCTTGGCTGGGATGACGAGACTCTCCTTCACCCCCAGCAGGCTTGGTCGCCTGGCCAAGGGTTTCAGATGTTGAGCAGAAACACGCAGCCCCTCTGGAGGTCTAGATTCCGAGCTGCCCTTCACTTCTGCTGCAGTCCTTTGGCCAAAGGGGATCCCTGTCTCAGCCCAGGCCCAAGGGGTGTGGAAACAGACCCCACCTCCCACTGGGAAGAGTGACATAGCTAGAGGCAAAGGGTACAGTGGCGGGGGCAGAATTGGGTCCATTTAGCAGCCTTCCCCAGCCCCCCATGAAGGTTCTGGGGCTTTTGATAATCACTCCCTGCCTCTCCCGGGGTACCCCAAGGCATTCTATGATCTTTGATCCTAGCTCTGGTCCCTGTAGAAGTTCCTCCTGTCCATGTTTGCTCTCTAAGCTCTCAGAGGAGCTCTAGCTTATGTTGCTCAAAACCCCAAATTCCTGACAAGGAACTTCTCTTCACACTGGGGTGTGACCAGGGCTGACATTTTTTTAATAGAAATAATAGACTCTCCTAATAACAAACAGAGTCAGTGTCAGAAGGCAGGGGAGAGGTTAGTCCATACTCCGGAGCAAGGGGGACATGGAAACTGGGAGCTTGGCATGAACCCACTCAGCACTCCCTTGTGCAGTGTGAAACCTGCCCAACCATACCAGCCCACCCTGATGCACAAGGACTAAAGGGAGGAGAAAAAGAAGGGCACAGGGATTCCACCAGGAGCTCGTGTATCATTTAACCAGAATGAAGGACCATCGCCAAACTGAATGATCCAGAGGGAAGATGCAGCTGGCAACTCAGACTGGGTAGCCTGGCTTCTTGGGGACCAAGGCTAGACCAGCCCCTGTGGAGGAGGGGTGGAGGATCAGGAGGTGGGGGAAGGAGAAGGGTGGAAAGGTCTCAACCCAAATGATCTAGTTGGTTTCCCCAGCACCCCCCCATCTTGTATCCCAGGGAAATAAAGTGCACCTGCGTTCTTGGTTGCCATGGTGACTGCCACACAAAAATCGGGGGTGGGGGAGGACACCCTGGGGGCGTGAAGAAGCGATTTGCTCTCAGCTCTGGGAGGCAGCACCGGAAACAGAATTTCCTGTGAAGGAAAAAGCTGGTAGAGCTGGGCTTGGGGAGGTGGGGAGGTGGCACACCTTCCCGCGGCCCCGCCAAGGACAGAGCCTGGGGCAGGAGGCTCCAAATCAAAGCCCCTGCTTCCCAGCCTGCCTCTCCCACCCCAAGCCTTTTGCGCCCGGGGTCTGCGGGGGCAGGGTCTGCGTACAGATTGCTGGGTCTTTTTTTTTTTTAATTCCAATTCCGCCTTGGGAGCACGCACTGGCCAGGGGACCCACACAGGCCTGACACCCACCACATTTCTCCCCACCCAGAAGGACACCACTCACCTCCCAGCCACTTCCCCCCGCCCCCCCAGGCTGTGAAGGAAGGGTCCAGCCCTCCCAGGGTGTGGGGAGTGGGTGAAGCGAAACCCCGAGAGGGAGCCTGCAGCCCCATCCTCCCCAACCTCCAAGAAAGCAGAGACGCACAGTGCGGTGGCAGCTGTGGGCTTTTTTTTTTTAATCTGTTAATAAAACGCAAGTGAATCAAATCCGCTCCGAGGGAAGGGGGGCGGTGAGGCAGGGGCCATGGTGTTTGCAGAAGTTGGAAATTTAATAAGAAGGAAAAATAAAAATAGCCACTGAGCTGGAGAGAGAGAGAGAGAGAGAGAGAGAGAGAGAGGGGAGGGGAGGGAGAAGCAGGCAAGCATGGGACTCCAGGCTGGGGGCAGACACGGTGCAGAGGGAAGATGGGGTGAGGGACGTGGGGAAGGTGAGGGCCGGCCCCCCAGGCTGGAGGAGCAAGGGAGGCACTGCCAGAGACAGCAAGAAGGAGGGGACCGGGGTGTCACCTAGAACAGTCCACTTCCCTGGCAGATTTTCCCCCAGCGGTGAGCCAGGCACAGAGGTTGGGGATTGGCTGTCTGAATGCCTGGGTGGAGAGGTCCAGCCTCTGGTTACTTGGTCTTCACAGTGCCCCACACCTTCTGAGCTGCTAAGGAGATGGGGCACACAGGCAGGACTGCCAAGAACAGTTGTGCAGGTTGCTCACTGCACGAGAGTACAGGCCAGAAGCTAGAGCAAGAGTTGACCTCACCTGTTCCCCTTGCCACAGCCTGCATCTGCCTAGAGGAAGGGACGCCTTTTAAAGATCTACACAGAAAGGTTGGGGACAACCGCCAACAGGTGCTCTGTCCATACAATGGAATATTATTCAGGCACAAAAAGGAATGAAGCACGGACACCTGCTACAACATGGATGAACCTTGCAAACACGATGCCCAGTAAGAGAAGCCAGATGGCAAAGGTCACGTGTATGACTCGATTTATACGAAATGTCCAGAGCAGGCAAGTCCACAGGGACAGGAACCAGATTCATGGTTGGCAGGGGCTGGGGCAGGGGCCTGGGGCGTGACTGCTGATGGGGACGGAGTTTCCTCCTGGGACGATGAAAATGTCTCTGGACTAGATAGTGGTGACAGTTGCACAATGTTATGAACGCACCACATGCCGCTAACTTGAATGTTTTTAAAGAGTTAATGGTATGTCATGTGAATGTCACTCAGTGAGAGAAAAGTCCACACAGAGTTGGTGGAGGACCAGCCGGGCCCTGCACAGGTCCGGTGACACCCGCTCCACCCCCAGGAAGCCCGAGATTGCCGGCTGTCCCAGACCAGAGCAGCTTTGCGTAGGCTGCAGCCTGCAAGGGCCCTCTGGGCGCAGCTGAATGGAATTCATTCATTCATTCACTCAACAAATACTTACTGAGTGTTTGTTTCGGGCCAGGTGCTGTGCTGGGTGGGGAGTAACTAAGCCCTTTCCCTGGGGCTGACACTCCCAGGCAGGGCTCACAGCACAGCCTATGGTATGCAAGGTGGGTCGCCCAGCTCTAGTTAAGGCTCTGCAAGAACTTTTTTAGTGTGTGTGTGTGACAAAGTCTCGCTCTGTCACCCAGGCTGGAGTGCAGTGGTGCAATGGTAGCTCACTGCAGCCTCCAAATCCTGGCCTCAAGCCATCCTCCCACCTCAGCCTCCCAAAGTGCTGGGATTGCAGGTGACAGCCACCACGCCCAGCCTTTTTTTTTTAAATTTTCAATTCTGATTTGGACGAGACATCAGCTATGAGATGACCGAGGTAGAAAATGTTTTTATTGCCATTTGATAAGTGGGGAAACCGAGGTACGGAAACGTGAAGTGGCTCCCCCAAATGGATCAGTGGAAGCTTCTAGATTCGAACCCAGGACACCTGTCTGTGGCTCCAGGGCGGGCGATCTGCACCTAGCGACCCACCCAGGTGGATACCAGGCCTGTGAGATTCTTCCAGGGACCCAGCCGGATGGGTCCCCGAGCCCCCGGGCCTGCACTGGAGCTGCCTCTGCTTCCGGGCTGAGCCGGCGGAGGGTCGCGGCGCTGGGGAGTCGGCGTTGGCGGGTGATTGATGGTTTAATATCTCGCCCACGCCTCGGCAGGCGGCCCCCAGCGAGAGGCAGAGATGGGATAATTCGGTTACCAAAAAGAGAACGAAAGAGAGAGGGAGGGAGGAAGGGAGGCGCAGACCAGGGCGAGCTGGGAGCCGGGAGCCAGGTTGGCCGGGCTGGGCTCGGAGCCCCAGTCCGGTTGGAAGTCGGGGGGCTCGCACATCCCAGCCGCTCTGCAGCCCCTGTCCGACTCCCTGTCCCGAGGCCGGAGACCGCAGGTGTGATGAGAGCGAGGCCACAGGGCAGGGACAAAGCCTCAGAAGAGAGAGGGGCGGGTGGCCTCCGTGTGGGCCAGAGGCACAGAGGCTGGGGCAGCAGCAGAGGGAGGCGGGGGCTGGCAGAGTTAGGGGTCGGGGGACAGGAGTCTCCAGGTACGCAGGTCAGAAGCTCGGGTCATCCTTTTTTGTTGTTTTTTGTAGAGATGGGGTCTCACAATGTTGCCCAGGCTGGTCTGAAACTCCTGGCCTCTAGCGATCCTTCCGCCTTGTCCTCCGAAAATGCTGGGATTACAGGTGTGAGCCGCCGCACCCAACTCTCAGGTCATCCTTGAATAGAGCCCTCTGTCTCCCTCTCCCCAGCCACATCCAAACTTGGGACTTCATTTCCTCCCCACCTCCACGACCCCCAGCTGGTCCAGCCCAGCATGGCTCACCTGGACGGTGCGGTCCCCTCCGCCCGGTCCTGGTCTCCAGCCTTTGCCCTGAAGCCTGTTCCCTCCACGGCCTCCAGGGTGCGCCTGTGAGCACCTGAGCCAGGTCCCACCCCTCTTCTGCCCAGAACCCCCGGCGCTCTCACCTTGCGTTAATATTAGTCACCTGTAGCTGCCATCACGCGCTTAGGATTTCCAAACAACGTATCGTCTGACAGTGCTAGAGGTCGGAAGTCTGGTACGCGTCTCACCTGCCCAAGATGAAGGCGTCAGCTGTCTGCGCTCCTCTCTGGAGGCTGTAGGGGAGGATCAGTTTTCTTGCTCTTTCAGGGGTTGCAGAATTCAGTTCCTTGTGGTTGTAGGACCGAAGTCCCCATTTTCTTCCTGCAGCTGGGATTCCCAGCTTCTAGGGCTCGCTGAGTCCTGTCTTCCTCCCCTAAGCAATTTTTTTTTTTTTTTGAGACAGGGTCTTGCTCTGTCACCCAGGCTGGAGTGCAGTGGCA
>CAUYRT010037884.1:0-40400 GCA_963574885.1 Lepilemur ruficaudatus | reverse complement strand
TCACAGCAACCTCATGCTCCCGGGCTCAAGCAATCCTTCTGCCTCAGCCTCCCAAGTAGCTGGGACTACAGGCATGCGCCACCATGCCCGGCTAATTTTTTACATATATTTTTAGTTGGCCAATTAATTTCTTTCTATTTTTAGTAGAGATGAGGTCTTGCTGTTGCTCAGGCTGGCTTTGAACTCCTGACCTTGAGCGATCCGCCTGCCTCAGCTTCCCAGAGTGCTAGGATTACAGGCATGAGCCACCACGCCCGGCCCCTGCATTTTTCTCAGTAAAGCATTATACCCAGTTTAGTATGTAATATAAGATTTTTTTTTAAAAATTGTGATGGTATTGGTAAAGAAGCTGGACTTTTTTACTGGTTGTTTACTCTGGGTCCATCAATGTCTATCACCATTACATTATTCATAGGACATGGTCACTTCTCTTATTTATTTATTTAATTTATTTATTATTTTTAAAAATCTAATATGTAAAGAACTTTTGATCATCTTTAAAAGAAATCAGTTTAGTTAGTATTGAACCTTATAGACTGGTCTCAAATCATAATCAAGGCAGAGCAGGCCTTTCCAGGGGAAGCAGTATGATTGAGTGAGAAAACTGGGATTTAGAGGCTCTGGCTTCTAATCTTAAACTGGGCAGATAGAAACAGTACTATTAGGCTTATAATTCAACTTCTTTGAGTTCAAGGTTAATTTTTATCCATATGTGGAATCCCATTAATCCTGAGAGAAAACTCATAATGGTGAAGGATTATTCCGAGTAAAAGAATGATTAAGATTAAGATTAAGTTAAAATGAACATTGGGGAGAACTCTGACATCCCAAAAATGTAAGCATTTCTTAGGTTTTGTAATAACTAAGTTTTTCCTACAACTTCTTTTCTTTCTCTCCTCTTCCTCGCTCAAGGTTCTTAAAGATGTTTGTCCGTCCATTCTGTCGCTGGCTCAGAGCTTGTTTCACTCCCTAGACCAGAGTATAATTTTGTTTGGCAGCCTTCTATACAAATATGCATTTAAGTTTTTTGACACTTACTGCCAGCAGGTATGTTGAAATATTTGTTTTGGCAAGGAGGGAACAGGGAAAGGGACAGTGGTCTGATGTTTATTTCTTTTTAGTTAGAAGGTATTGGAGGGGAAAAAATTCAAAACTGGGGCTTGGGAATGTTCAGCTCTAGTCCCATCCTTGGTAAAATGAAGAGATTGGACTGAAGAATCTAACTCTGTGTTCTGAGCTGTAAAATTCTCCGAGTCTAAAATTAACGTCCAGATCCAGTCTACTTCAAATAAACTTGGGCTTTAAAAGACTGGGCTTATCAAGTAGTTTCCACAATACAGGAATGGCAGTTAAATTTAGCTGTAGAAAATCAATTTCCTGTTGATCTAGAATTGTTCTCTAGAAAAAAACTATAGTGAAAAACAAATGAATGAGAAATGCTTGAGAGCCTAACCCTATTCCCATGGACATGAGACACAAAATTTAATAACATGTATCCAGAGAGTGAGGACTATACTTGTGGAAAGTGTTTATGAAAGCAAGTAAATAACGAAGTATTTTATATTTTTGTATATACTATACCTATTCTTAACAATTTTAAAACACATTTGAATGGAACTTTTACAAATTAAGATTTGTAAAAAGTTTTAAAAATTTAAAGCAGAGCAATAGATTCAGCTGACATGAGCTACTTGTTGCAATTGAGAATATAATTCTGTTATGACTCTCTTACAGAGCAGCAGTTTAAAGGAAAGGGAGAATGGCATCTAAGACATGTTTAAAACTTTTTAATATCTTAGAAGCACTATCATGACCCATGTTTGCTTGGAAACATGCAAGTCTAACCTGTACTGTATAGTGAAAACCCTTAAGAGCTTTAGCTCCTTATGTGCTATCTTTTGAGAAATTTCAACAGAGTAAGTACAACCACAACATATCGGGTAACATTTAACCCATATGAGAAAAAGAGGAAGTCTATGCCAAGGAGCAAAATCAGGAGGACTTAGATGTCCTCACTGATAAATTATGAGAGATAGATCAAGACTGGATGGTAGTGTAGTTATGTTGGCATAATCCTAAGCTTCCTGAAGCCATTATCTAGTTAATGAAAACTAGGTAATAGATTATGGGATCAGGTAGTTTATGATTTTAACAAAGTAGAAATTGGAAAGGTCTCAGGCATAAACCCCTTTAGAATGGCCATACCATATTTTTGCTTTACATTCTCTTATTGACTCTCCCTGGTTTAGGAAGTTGTTGGTGCCCTGGTGACCCATATCTGCAGCGGTAATGAAGCTGAAGTTGATACTGCATTGGATACCCTTCTAGAACTGATATTACTAAACCTATCTGCTATGAGGCTGAATGCTGTCTTTGTGAAGGTATCTATTCTTCGTTAGCATGTATCTGAGAGTTATCTGTTATCTGTTAGCAACCATTTATTTTGTACTCTTTAGATATTGACCACTATAGGTGGGGTGAGAAGGAGGTGGATGATGGGCAAGTAATATAAAAAAAGATCGACTATCTATGTGTTAATTCATTCAGCAAACACTTCTTCATACCTAACCACGTGCCAAGTTCTATTCTGGATGCTGTGGATATAAAGGTTGGTCCTTGCCTTTGACGATAGAGACTAATACACATAAGTAAGTCACTATAAATACAACACAATGACTTCTCTAATAAAGATAAAGTGCTGCAGATACAACAGAGCAGGAATAATGAAATTTGGCCTGGAAAACTGGAGAATTCTTCAAAGAGGAGATAACATTTGCATGATTATTAAAGGATGGGAATGATGATGAGAGAAAATAAGGGAAGCGTATTCTAGGCAGAGAAGAGTTTGAACAGAAGCAAACTGGTGCCCCAAGTCCATGGTGTGCCGGAGGGATGACACTTGGACTGGCATGGCTGGAGAATGTGATTTATGGAGAGGAGCGATGGGAGGTGAGACATAGGACAGGGCCAGGTTGTGAAGGGTTTCAAATGCCATGCTAAAGAGTTTCAACTTTCTTTTATAGGCAATAGGAACCTACCTCAGGCTTTTAATAGGGAGTTGACCTAGTCAACTCTGAGCTTTGAGAGATGACTGAGTAGACCTTGTGATAGGTAGAGTGGAGACCACTGAAACGGGCCAAAGAAGTTGAGAGTAAGGGCCAAATTAGGATCACGGGAATGGAGAGGAAATGACAGTTTAAGAGACAATTTGGTGTTAGAATTAACATGACTTGATGACAGTTAAGAGTATTTAGCAGTGAGGAACAGGGAAACTGGGTCCAAGTTTTCCATCTTTGGAAACTGGGTGAATAATTTTGCCATTCCTTGAGCCCAGGAGACCAGGAGGGATTGCAGCTTCTGGAGGAAGTATGGTGAGTTCAGTCTGGAATGTCCCCATGTGGATGGTTAGTGGGTAGTTGCAAATTCTGGCTTAGAGCCTAATGGGCACCATGTGGTGGAAGGTTTAGTTTTGGTATTCATAGCCATGTAGGTGTGAGCACAAGTGAGGCAGATTTTAAGGCAAAAGATCACAGAAGCCTAAGAGAACACAGAAATTTTGAGAACATTAAAGAGGCAGGCTGAAGCAAATGTCTATGAAAGGAAAATGAGAAAACTAGAAGATAAATAATGTGAAATAGAATCATGTTGGGTAGCAAAAGCTTAGTAAAGAGCTTTAAGGGTGAAGGATTTGTTAGATGCTATAGAAGATGAAGATGGAAGAGAGGCCACTGGTTTTGGCAACTAGAATGACTCTGGTAACCTCTGAAAGAACATTATTAACTGAATTCTTAGGGTGGAATCCAGAGAGCAGTAAGTTGAAATAGACTTGGGAGTATAGATTCGATGTTGAGAAGCCTTGAGGAGGAGAAATAAGAACAGTAGCTTAGGCCGGGCTTGGTGGCTCACGCCTGTAATCCTAGCACTCTGGGAGGCCGAGAGGGGAGGATCGCTTGAGGTCAGGAGTTCGAGACTAGCCTGAGCAACAGCGAGACCCTATCTGTACTAAAAATAGGGGGAAAAAAATTGCCCGGGCATGGTGGCAACCGCCTGTAGTCCCAGCTACTTGGTAGGCTGAGGCAGGAGGATCGCTTGAGCCCAGGAGTTTGAGGTTGCTGTGAGCTAGGCTGACGCCAGGGCACTCTAGCCTGGGCAATAGAGTGAGACTCTCTCAAAAAAAAAAACCAGTAGGTTGAAGGAGAAGCTGGTTGCAAGGAAGATATTTTTTAGATGATGAGGTTTGAGATTATTTGTGGACTGAGAGGAAGGATTCAACAGAGAGGAAGAAATGAAAAAAATTTTTTTATTTATTAAAAGTTTACAAATCTCTTTTATTACTTCATCCTCAGACCAACTTTAAAAGATAATATAGCTGTTATCTCCATATTAGAGATGAGGAAGCTGAGGTATTGCCCAACAAAGGTCAGAAAGTAAATACTTTCCTTGTGATCCTTCCCAATCTGTAGAAAAAGAACAAATAATTCACGGAGTAGAAGCTGGGAAGGGATCATAGGAATAGGGTCGAAGATACAACTTCTGGTGGCATAGCGTATTGTTTTCACTGAGAAAAAGGGAAGGGTGGAGACAAGGAGAGTATGGAGAACTGGGAGGTACATTAGGATGACTAAACATGAGATGATTAAAGCCCAGGATTGTGGTTCAGAGTCCAAAGCACAAAGAAGACTTTATCTTTCCTGGTGATGGTTTCTTATCTCAGATAGTAAGATAGATTTAGAAAGCTGCAAGAGCCCTCTCAGCTTATATCTAGAATACAGACCTTTGGGCTCTGAGCATACTTTTTTTAAAGTTTTGGGGAACAGATACCTGGCTATCTGTGTATATCTCTCTTATAAGGATTTTACCTGTATTTTAGAGGGAGAGACAGGGTCTCACTCTGTCACCCAGGCTGGAGTGCAGTGGCATGATTATAGCTCATTGCAGCCTCCAACTCCTAGGCTCAAGCAATCCTCCTACCTCAGCCTCCCAAGTATCTAAGATTATGGATGCACACCAACATACCCAGCTAATTTTTTTAAAAAAATTTTAAATTTTTTATGGAGACAGTGTTTCCAGTGTGCCCAGGCTGGTCTTGAACTCTTGGGCTCAAGCAATCCTCCTGCCTCGGCCTCCCAAAGTGCTTGGGTCATAGGCATGAGCCACTGTGCCTAGCCTTTAACTTTTTGATTTAAAGGGGAAAAATGTTAGCTGCTAACCTCATTTTTGGCATTTTTTCTCCCCACAGGGTATTTTAGATTACCTGGATAATATGTCCCCTCAGCAAATACGAAAACTCTTCTATATTCTCAGCACACTGGCATTTAGCAAACCGCATGAAGCCAGCAGCCACATCCAGGTGAGAGGCAGTGTGTTGAGAAAGATTCTTTTAAACTTCTTTACTTTGAAGTTTGCTGGACAAAATCTAGAAAATGATAGACTTGCTGGTTTGTGTAGCAGTGGAAGTGAAATGCACAGCCATAGTCCCAGCAGTTTTTCATTCTTTACTTGCCACAAACATTAAGTGCTTTCTCTGAGCCAGGCACTGAGATACTAGGTATATTAGATCTTCTGTCTTCAAGCAGCTTTGTCTACTGAGGTAGAGATAGGTCTGCAATCAGGTTCTGTACTTTGTGTGGTGGGAACACAGAATTCTCTTTTTTCCTAAGGAACATGTGCATCTAACATGAACTTCTTCTGGGCTTGCTTTCTTTCGTGGGCACTGTTCACTGAAGAAGCCAGGAAAAGGGCCTAAAATAAGAGATTGGATTAGAATCATAACTCATAGCTCTTTTGTATCTTTAGTGCCACCTTATGGTAGTATTCCATACTGGACTGTGACTTTGAATAACCAGCACCTTTTTTTTTTAAAATTAAAAAAATGTTTTTGGTTAGATAATATACACACATGGTACAAAATTCAAAATGTATAGAAAGGTGTACAGTGAAAAATCACTCTCATTGCCTCTCAATTTTCTAGGCAACTGCTTTGTCTTCCTAGGGGCACTCACTATTACTACTTTATTGCCTTCTGAAATGTTCTGAGCATTTACAAATTTGTATTTACCTATAGCCCACCCCTTTTCCCTCTCATTCTACATTTCGCTTTTTGCATTTAGTGGTGTATTTTTGGAGATTGCTTCATAACAATGTAAATTTAATTTAATTTAATTTTATTTTATTTTTTGAGGCAGAGTCTCACTCTGTTGCCCTAGCCAGAGTGCAATTGTGTCAGAGTGCGATGGTGTCTCCAGAGCTCACTGCAACCTCAAACTCCTAGGCTCAAGCAATCCACCTGCCTCAGCCTCCTGAGTAGCTGAGACCACAGGTGTGTGCCACCACACCTGGCTAATTTTTGTACTTTTTGTGGAGATAGGATCTTGCTTTTGCTCAGGCTGGTCTCAAACTCCTGACCTCAAATGATCCTCCTGCCTTAGCCTCCCAGAGTGTTAGGATTACAGGTATGAGCCACTGTGCTCAGCCAATGTTTTGTAGTTTTTAATGTACAAGTCTTTCATCTACTTGGTTAAATCTATACCTAAGTATTTTAGTCTATTTCGTTATTTTAGTTGAGCAGCCAACAACATAATAATTCTTATGTCCTCATACAGCAACTACCACAATAATAATAGCCGCTATTATTATCAAATGTTTACCATGTGCCAGGTACTGTTCTAGAAATATTTTTAATTTATCTCTAATCCTTAAAACAACCTTCCCCATTTTACAGATGAGAAAATTGAGACTCAGAGAGATGACATGACTTTGCTAAAAGCCACACAGTTAGTAAATGATAGAACCCTCGCTAGTCTGGGGTTTTTGGCTCCAGTATCCGTAGGCTCTTTTGTTGTGCCATTCCAGCATCTTCATCTTTTTCCATCGTTATTTCATTGCAGGATGACATGCACCTGGTGGTACGAAAACAGCTCTCTAGCACCATATTCAAGTACAAACTCATTGGGATTATTGGCGCTGTCACAATGGCTGGCATCATGGCTACAGACAGGTAACATGGAGATTCTGACGTTCGTGGCTCAAGATCTGTTAATCAAAATGCTGCCTTACAAAATAAAGTGTTACATTGTGTACATTGTCTTAAAAGTAGACATTAAAATTATAAAAGTGAACTAATTTGTTTTTCTACTTTTCCATGTGCCCCTCTAATCTTGACTATATATGTCACGTAATTTCTGCAGAATCGTGAAAATAGTCATTGTAGTCCGATGGTTAAAAACTGTGGATTGTTTATAGATAAAGTTCTAGGAATCTTTGCACAAAAGGGGAACCCTGATCCTCCTGGAAGCATTTTTCTGTATCTGCTCCTGAACTAGGCACTAGACAATGCAGATTTCCATATTGCTGAGTTAATCCTATCTAGAATGTCACATTTGGTACAAATAGTCTTCCTTATGGATTCCCCTCTTGCTCTTTGATGCCCTAAATTGTAGCATCTAAAGAAACATTAGATTTGGGACTTGATTAGATGTTGCCATTACAAATTGACATTGGAATTCAGTTCATCCTTCTTGGAAATTATGTCAGGAATTCCTGAGACCTCAGGAGGCATCCTTAGAATCAGCATTAATGACAGGAAGAGGCTGCACAGTGATACTGGTTGAGAATTCATTCACTGAAGCCATACTACTTGCTGGGGTCAAATCCCGGCTCCATTGCTTATTATAGTAACTGAATGACCTTACTTTACCTCTGTGCCTTTGTAGTCTCACATCTGTGAAATAAGGATAATGATAGTATTTACTTTATGGAGTTATTGAGAGCATTAAATGGTTAGAACAATTCCTAACACATAGTATATACTAAAGAAGTGTTTACTCTTATTGCTAATTTAGTGTGCCCTTAAAAGATGTAAGATAGCCATCCTTTAATCTATATTTTATATGGACAAAATAAATACTTCTGTATGCCTTCATGCACTTTTATCTTCCCGTCTGCCACAGGGAAGACAGAATTTTTAAATTTATTGTCAGTTGTTATAAAGTGTTACAAAAATGAAACTAAAATTCCTTGTTTTTAGAAGCAGATCTAATTTGACCCAAGGGAGAACCGACCTGAGCAATGAGCAGTGCACAGAGGTGAGTTTATATAATGTAGTCAGATATGTTTACAAGTAAGCTAGGAATTGCTTCTTGTCACTGTCAGTTCAGCAGAAAGAGTACTTCTTTTTAAAAATATTTTTTCCTCAGTGGGAGGGGGTAAATAAATAAACACCTCCCCACCAAATATTTTTTCCTGAACTCATAGCTTTTATGGTTTGTATCATTCTTGTAACACTTAGAATCTTCTGGCCTGGGTTGCATTTATTTCTGTATCTATCTAATCCCTCCAATTAAATTGTAAATTCTTAGCAAGAAAGACGGGCAATTTGGTTGGAGCATAGAGACAATAGTGTATGATTGGAAAGTTGGACATAAAGCTAGTTCAGAGATAGAAAACAGAAGGCCTTGAATGTCAAGCAAGACATTTTTATTTCATTCTTTAGGCAAAGGTAGTCCTTAAAGGTTTCTTAGCATGGAAATGGCATAATGAAAGCTTTGCTTTAGAAAAATTAATTTGGCTGCATATATCTGATGGATTGGAAAGGGATGAGATTGGAAGGTGATAGACTGGTCAGGAGTTTCAGGAAAACCTCAGGTGAGAGGGTAGAGTTTCACCAGTAAGGGTAGAAAGGGAAAAGCTTACTATTGAATGGGGTGAATGGAGCTTAGGAAGGGTTGGCATGGTTTCTCTTTGTGTGTTCCAGGTGACCACCTTGCTGCAGTTGGTTCATTCCTGTAGTGTGCAGTCTCCTTGGGCCTCTGCACTTTATTATGATGAGTTTGCCAACCTGATCCAAGGAGGAAAGCTGGCTCCAAAAGTCCTGGTAAGGCCCATTTTCTTTGTTAAAGCAATGAAGCGTGAGAGCTGCTTTACTACACACTCTTCAAAGTCCTTGTCTTTGTAGAGAAAACGTCCTTTGAGGTCTCCCAAGTTCTAGTTGGGAGGGCTATTCTGCCCCACTCTGCCTCAGGGCTCTCCTCCAAGGCCTCCTTCACATAATAATAATAGTAATGAGCAGAAGGATGGTGGTGTTGATGATATTGGTACCCACAATCTATTTGAGAGCCCTATTCCATGCCAGGCATTGTGCTAAGCACTTTTCATACATTATCTTTTTTATACTTCACAACAATGAGCTATGTATTATTGTTATTTCCTTTTTAGATATGAGGGAACTGGCCAGATAAGGTGGCTCACACCTGTAATCCTAGCACTCTGGGATGCCAAAGTGGGAGGATCACTTGAGCTCAGGAGTTTGAGACCAGCCTGAGCAAGAGCGAGACTCCGTCTCTACTAAAAATAGAAAAATTAGCCAGGTGTGGTGGTGCACACCTGTAGTCCCAGCTACTCAGGTGGCTGAGGCAGGAGGATCCCTTGAGCCCAGAAGTTTGAGGTTGCCGTGAGCTATGATGATGCCACTGCACTCTAGCCAGGGTGACAGAGTGAGACTCTGCCTCAAAAACAAAAAACAAAAAAGAAAGAAAAAAATGAGAAAACTAAGGCTTAAAAAGGTTAACAGTGATTTATCTAGGGCTCTATGGAAAGTATATGCTGGGCTACACTGCCTTTTTTGTTTGTTTGATTCCTGAAGGAATGCGTTGGGCAGACCATCTTTAATGATTTCCAGGATGCCTTTGTGGTGGACTTCTGTGTTCCAGAAAGGTTAAGTACTGTTTACTTGCTGGCTTGGTTGTAATGGTGAAGAAGTTTTGTCAATTCTATCAGTAGTTGAGACAAACTTCATAATACCCTTGACCTCAGCCAAGTCCACCCACTCCCACAGCCTTGTTCCTCCCAACCCCAGCACCCCTGCACCTGTAACTTCAGAGTTGCTAAAAGGTTTCCTCGTTGTTCTTTCTCCTGTCTCTAATTTCTCCCTATAATATTATAGTTTTGTTTAAAATTGGTTTGTTCCAGTGGTTTCCCCCATTACCTTGCTTACCCCTGAGCTCTAGGACATCAGATTCTGGGTTCTCTCCACAGTGACTTTTCATTTCCTGTGAAAGCTCTCTACGGACTGGAAGAATACAATACTCGTGATGGGATCGCCATCAACCTCCTGCCGCTGTTGTTCTCTCAGGACTTTGCAAAAGATGGGGGTCACATGACTTCACAGGAATCAGGCCAAAAGTCAGTACAGTTTTTCTTTTCTAAAGTCTCTGTTAGTGTTTTGAATGTTCACAGGAAGTTCGACAGTTCTTTCAATCTGTGGGGAACTTGAGTCAAAAAGATTTCTCGCAAAACAGGTGGTGTTTAGAGGGGTTAGAGAGACTGGGATAGAGTCTTTGTTTTTTCTTGCATTCTGGGGTTGAGATTTATATTGCTTCGTGACAGCCAACAGACATTCTGTGAGGCTATTTTCTTTTTGGTTTTTATCCCTTGCTTTCCCTCCTGTAAACATCCTTGGCTACCTCTGTCCCTTTCACCCTCTCCTTCCATCTTACTTTTTGCTTCTCCTATCACATAGAGGTCTACTCCATATACCTCCTGCCTTCTGTGATTCGGTTCATTATATATTTACTGAGTATCCATTAAGTTCCTTGCCATTTGTTCTCGAAAGTAGACATTTATTAATATTTGGAGGAAAAGTCTTTAATTATAACATTGGTTTCTCTGTAAACATGGTATAATATGCCTGTAAAGTGTGGCCTAGAAATGGATTTTTCTTTCCCAGACTGGTGTCTCCTTTGTGTCTGGCTCCCCATTTCCGGTTGCTGAGACTTTGTGTGGAGAGACAACATAATGGAAACTTGGAGGAGATTGATGGTCTACTAGGTATAGGATAAAGAAATCAGATCCCTTCTTCTTGGTGACCTTTCTTTTATAAACTTAGGGAAGGGGCAGACCAGTACATGGTATGTGTGGACAGTTTTCTAACTTTAGCAGTGTAGTATAGCCTTGGAATAATGGAATTACAAAGACAAAATAGTACATACAGAATCCCATCATGTTAACAAATGAATTGTTATACTTCCATGTTGCTTCCTGGCCCTTGCCTCTATAATTGTTACAAAAACTTCCTAATTATATATGTTGATTGCTGTATAATATGGAATTATTTTAATCCCATCTTAACCCTCAAATATGAGTTTAAGGGGAAAGGAAGTGGCAAGCAGAGCTGTCTCCAGGGGCAGCATCATGGTTCTATTGGCTTGGATGAGAAGGAGTTGAAAATGTTTGTTTTTTTCTCTCAGATTGTCCTGTGTTTCTCACTGACCTGGAGCTTGGAGAGAGGCTGAAGTCCATGTCTGCTAAAGAGCATTCATTCATGTGTTCACTCATATTTCTTACTCTCAACTGGTTTCGAGAGGTGAGAAGACTTACTGGGACTTTCCCAGCTATTGTCCATAGTTTCTCTCAAAAGCAAACTATTTTCCTGGTTCCCACAAGGCTCCCTAAAATGTTTCCACCAAGCTAACCCCCATGTGCTTCTCTCACTATTGTGTTCCACCACTCCCCAGTTATATGTATCTCCTGATGTAGCCAAATCAAAATACTTAGAATTCACTTTATTTTGCCCATGCTTTACTTCCTTCAGTCCTTCTCATCATATTCTTCTGCCTAGAATAAACTCCTCCCTTCACCCTGTGGCAATACTGCTCATGCACTTACTGTATTGATTCAATGAGATGAGTGAGTGGTAGTTTCCCTTCTTTAGAACATATTTGTGCTTAACGATAACAACAATGATGTCAACGTCTTACATCTCTTTCTCACTGCTTTCCTCTCACATTTATTTAAAGAATGTGCTCTTGAATGAGCTTATTCGATCCTCATAGTTCTATTGGGCAAACAGGTATTTTCCCTGTTTTACACATACATAATTTCAAGTACAGAGATTTCAAAATCATGAAAATTTATTAAGTACTTATACTGTACTGTAATCTGAATATAATCAGGTATAATCAGAATGTAGCTCGCTGTGCTAGACTAATTTTTTTATTTATACTCTTTACTAAATTCTCATTTTGTAGTTGAAGAAGTAAAATCTTAGAAAGGTTAAAGACTCGGCCAAGGTCACACAGCTAGTAAAGTAACGGAATAGGGTTTGCTTTAACAAAGTACGTGCTCTCTAGCTATTCCACCTTGTTACATAACTAGTAATAAGTAGAACTAAGATTAAAAGTCAGATCTCCTGTATTTTGTATTTTTTTTTTTCTCTACACCACCTTACTGAGAACACTTTTATATTACAGACTAAACTCACAGATCCTGTTGCTTAGTGGCATCTTTCTGCTCTGGATGAATAATGCAAACAAAATTAAAATCTGAACATTTCAAAGCATGAGAATATAATTTGTACTTCACAGGTTGTGAATGCCTTCAGCCAGCAAACATCACCCGAGATGAAGGGGAAGGTGCTCACCCGGTTGAAGCACATAGTAGAACTACAGAAAATCCTGGAAAAATATTTGGCAGGTAAGGAAAGTGTCCTGTGCTGGTAGCCCTCCTAGATCAGTGGTGAGGAAATAAAGAGCTTTTAAGCCAGGCTTAATAATAGCTGTCCCCTGCTCCTCTGGGTCAAGGAAAATGAATGCTGAACAAAATTTTTAGTGCATAGGTTCATTTTGCTCCTGTTGTTGCCTCTAAGAGTTCCTGCTGCTTAAGAAAATAAAAGTTATGGGGCTTCCTTCATGCTCATCTACAATAATTTACTGTAAAACAAGCTGCTATGTGACCAAATATTGTTACTATCTTTAGATTTTCAATGTAAGTTTATTTTTAGTCCTTATCTGCTTATTTTATATGACTATTTAGAATGTTTTTATATTAATTCATCCTAGTCAATTAATATGATATTCCCATAAATTATCTCTGGCCATTTTGCTATGCCAAAACAATGTCAGATGATTTGACTATATCTTACAAACATTCAGCCACTCTTTGTAATTTTAGAAACTAGTTTTTAGCCAAGTTAGTGATTACCGTTCAAGTCTAATGGTAGTATGTAATTGGTATACATTGAGTTTCTGTCTGCTTTCTGTTTCAGTCACTCCAGACTATGTCCCTCCTCTTGCAAACTTTGACTTAGAAACTTTAGATGTAACACCTCATACCAGTACTGCTGGTTCAGCAAAAATCAGAACAAAAGGAAAGATAGGTGAGTATGTTATTTTCTTCTTATCTCTATCTCCATATGAGCCACATTAAATTAACCTAAAAGGTGAAATGTATTAAGGCATTAGTCATTGGAGAGATTATGTAATTGAACCCTTTCTTTAACAGGGTTATAAATACGCTATAATTTAGAGTTATAAAATTACCATTTCTTGCCAGGTGCAGTGGCTCACGCCTGTAATCCTAGTACTCTGGGAGGCTGAGGCGGGTGGATCATTTGAGCTCAGGAGTTCTAGACCAGCCTGAGCAGGAGCGAGACCCCGTCTGTACTAAAAATAGAAAGAAATAGCTGGACAACTAAAAATATATAGAAAAAATTAGCCAGGCATGGTGGTGCATGCCTGTAGTTCCAGCTACTCGGGAGGCTGAGGCAGAAGGATCGCTTGAGCCCAGGAGTTTGAGGTTGTCGTGAGCTAGGCTGACGCCACGGCACTCTAGCCTGAGCAATAGAGCGAGACTCAAAATATATATATATTTAAAAAAAAAAAAATTTCTATCTCTAGGTGGTTTTTTTTTTTTTTTTAATTCAATGCTGATTTTATTTCCAACTAAATAAAGTAGCGCACCAGTCATCTGGGCAATATACTTAACTCAAGGGGCAAAAGCCAAGAAACTATCACTACACATGTCTATCTTCCACATCTCCCAGAAAATGGGGGGGAACAAATCTTAGACAAGGAAACAGAGGAAAAGAGAAAAAAGGGAAGTGAAATTTATCTAGTATACCGGGGAAGGTGGTCTCTCCATCTTCTTTCCTGTAAACTGCTCCATCAGCAGGGTTCATCCTGGATGATTTTAATATCCTGACCATCTTCCTTGATTTTCATGCACAAAGTACATTCATTGGGGTAAGTGGACATATCGCTGCCATACACAGGGCTAAAGTCCCTGGGACATCCTAGTAATTTATACTGACCACAGTTTGGTGTTCTGTATCCTGTACACCCACCAAATTCAGAGTCCATAGAGGCTGCAAAGACTTTGGCCAGGAGCAGCAGCACCAAGGGCAGCGCCAGGAGCGCTATCCTCGCTGTGGCCAGCCGTGGGGACGCAGAGCGTCCTGTGCCGGAGCTCCAGGCCCGGGCCTCTAGGTAGTTTTTAATGGGTTGTTTCCTGAGGGCAGTGATATTTGACAAACATGATTATTGATTACTTGAGTCACTTTTCTCCTTTTGAAATATAAGGAGGAAAGAAGCGAAAAGCAGATGGCAGCAAAACATCCTCTCCTGACACACTTTCAAAAGAAGATAATTCAGAATGTGACCCTACACCATCTGATAGAAGCCAGCTGAACAAGGTATTGAAATGACAGGTGTCCATGAAGGTAACAGCCCACTGAAATTAACAGAGGGCCAGCCTTATTCTCTGCATTTTACAAAGACAAAAATTAGAGAATAGAGAGTCAGATGAACTCTACTAGGCCTTGGAGCGACCCTCTTAGTAGCAAGATTTGGATTAGACTCTAAGTCCTTATTCCTGTAACATACTGTAAATTGTTTTTTCTAACTGTTATCTTGAAGATTTTACTCCCTTTATTGCACTCCAGAGTACTTTCATTCTCTCTTGTAGCAATTATCAAATTCTGTATTAAGACATAGTTTTATATATACTTCTTTTAGCCTTTCTCCCCTCTGATGCCAGAATATCAGGTTCTCAATGAATCAAGGTAACATGAAATGCTTAGTAGTTTCTGGTCCTTGATTAATAGTAGTTCCCTTTTCCTGTAACTTTGTATTTGAAAAGGTTTTATGTATTTGAGAAATTGCCTAGGCCATGTGGATCCCAATTATTTCTGTTTCAGCTACTATTTATTATGTATTTATTATGTATAGCTTCTCTAATTATCCTAAAAACCCATGGTTAGTATTAATACCTCATTTAATAGATGAGGAAACTAAGACCCAGAGAAGGTAAGTAACTTGTCTCAGGTCACACAGTTAACAAATGCTTAAGCTGGGATTTGAAGCCAAATATTATCAGCCCCTAAGCTCGTAAGTTTTCTACACCATACCATAATCCCTTAATTTGCCTAAATCCCTAAGTAGAAACCAACCCAGGATCTTGATGTGTGACCTATATTCCCCTATTAAGTAAGTGCTCTATCTCAGGAATATTTAGGGACTTCGGTGAAAGGAAGTTGGTGATGTGATGACAACGTAACTTCTTGCATAAAATGAATGCATGTTTGTACTTTAAAATCTTTGCTAACACTTAGATTAATATAGAAGACTTATTGGCTGGGTGAGGTGGCTCATGCCTGTAATCCTAGCACTCTGGGAGGCCGAGGTGGGAGAATCATTTGAGCTCAGGAGTTTGAGACCAGTCTGAGCAAGTGCGAGACCCCGTCTCTACTAAATACAGAAAGAAATTAGCTGGACAACTAAAAATATATAGAAAAAATTAGCCGGGCATGGTGGCGCATGCCTGTACTCTGAGCTACTCGGGAGGCTGAGACAGGAGGATCACTTGAGCCCAGGAGTTTGAGGTTGCTATGAGCTAGGCTGATGCCACGGCACTCTAGCCTGGACAACAGAGTAAGACTCTGTCTCAAAAAAGAAAAAATAAAAAAGACTTATTGGCTGGGTGAGGACCTAAGTCTGAGGTCTCACCCAGACTTATTGGCTGGGTGAGAATTACAGGCTCATGCCTGTAATTCTAACAGTATGGGAGGCCAAGGCAGGAGGATTGCTGGAACCCAGGGCTTGCGGTGGAACCCAGGGCTTGTGGTGAGGTACAATGATGCCACTGCACCACACTCTACCAAGGGTGACAGACTGTGTCTGTCTGTCACAGACAGACAGGAAAAAAAGGAAATTGAATCTCGCTCCTTCCCCCAATTTCATAAAAAATTTTTTAAAACTGAAAAAATAAAAGACGTATTTATTCTCTTCGTTTCTGCTTTTTTCCTCCCAGGAGTTCCCAGAGAAGGAAGAAAAAATGTCAGTGTCACTACAGAATTACCATACTTTTTTCCGAGAGCTGGACATTGAGGTGTTCTCTATTCTGCATTGTGGACTTGTAACCAAGTTCATCTTAGATACTGAAATGCACACCGAAGTAAGTGACAGACTGGGATCTCAGAACTAATCTTTCAGAGAGTTCTTCAGCTCTACTCTTATTTCACAAAGAACACTGTGACGTTAAGAAAAGTTGGGCTCTGACTTTAAACGCCTTTATATCTGAAAGTAATTGTGAATAGTCATCCTCATCATCCCGTTTATAAGTCTTAAGTTTTTTATAGTGTGTTAGACATTACAAAATATGTTGCCAATGAGTGATTCTTACCTTAGGTTACTAATATAGGCTACTTAGATTATTTTTGTAGAGGAACACTGTTCTGGTTTATAGTGGTCAATGCTATTTTCACTTTTTCGTGACATTTGTTCATCATCCAACAGATGCTCACTGAAACCTTTTTTGTGTTTGCTATTAATCTAGACAAGAGCAATTCAGTAGTATGTATAGCATGATGCTTGCCTTAAAATAGCTCATAATCAGCCGGGCACATTGGCTCATGCCTGTAATCCTAGCACTTTGGGAGGCTGAGGCGGGAAGGTCACTTAAGGTTAGGAGTTTGAGACCAGCCTGAGCAATAGTGAAACCCTGTCTCTAAAAAATAGAAAAATTAGCCGGCATGGTGGCGCATGCCTGTTGTCCCAGCTACTCAGAAGGCAAGAGGATCGCTTGCATCCAGTAGTTTGAGGTTGCAGTGAGTTGTAATGATGTCATTGCACTCTAGCCTGGGTGACAGAGCAAGACCCTGTCTCCAACAAAAAAAAACCCCATAATCTAATCAATAGATTAGTGGAAATGGCTAGCAGTACCTAGTCTGTTGATGCCATGTGCTACATTAATGATCTGAACCAAGTACCAGTGAAACTGTGAGAGAATGGTATTTATAATGAAATTGGGAGTAGAGGACATTTTCACAGAAAAAAAATAACTTTTGATATGGGATTTCACGAGAGAGTAAAATTTCTCAAGGTTAAAAAAAAATAACATCGATTTTTAGGTGATAGTTGTAGGCACTTCAGAATAGAGATAGTATCCCTTTAAAAAAATCTTTCTACATTGGCTTGCTCTTAGGAAATTCCCCGTAAGTGTGTGTTGAGTGAATAGTTTTAAGTGAGACTGTATTTCACCTGTCTTGCTTCTGGCAATGTATAGTGAGTACACTGGAATTACTCTGGGATCCTGTCCAGAGTTAATAGTAGCAAAACATTATGGGAAAGTAAGTATGCAAGTATTGTTTAGCGAGCAGAAAAAAGTGAAATTCCCTTGAATTACTCATTTTTTTAATCACAGGATATTTAGGAAATGTATCTTGCGTCCACAGCTGGAAAGATATACAGAGGAATTTCTGTCTTTTTTTTTTTTTTTGAGACAGAGTCTCACTCTGTTGCCTGGGCTAGAGTGCCATGGCCTCAGCCTAGCTGACAGCAACCTCAAACTCTTAGGCTCAAGCGATCCTCCTGCCTCAACCTCCCGAGTAGCTGGGACTACAGGCATGTGCCACCATGTCCAGCTAATTTTTTATATATATATTTTTAGTTGTCCAGCTAATTTCTTTGTATTTTTAGTAGAGATGGGGTCTCGCTCTTTCTCAGGCTGGTTTCGAACTCCTGACCTTGAGCAATCCACCCGCCTTGGCCTCCCAGAGTGCTAGGATTACAGGTGTGAGCCACCGTGCTTGGCTATATTTTTATAGAAAAAAGTATGTCTTCTAAACTATACTGTCTTGGATTCCTATTTTAATAGTTTGCAAATTTGTTTTATTTTGGAAATGCTTGACTGTTTGATCAGTTGACAGAAAACAACAGCCATCCTTTAAATGATGTGGGGGAAATTTTCCTCTTTTTTGTTAAAGTCAGATTTTTTACCCATTGGAAAGAGTGAACTTGAAATGTACAAAAAAATAACTGGGACACACTTGGAATTAATCTCTCTGTCTTCCATATGACAGGCTACAGAAGTTGTACAACTTGGGCCCCCTGAGCTGCTTTTCTTACTCGAAGATCTTGCCCAGAAGGTGGAGAATGTGCTGACACCTCCTGTTACCAGGAGAGTCCCCTTCCTCAAGGTTAGTATAGACAGAAGCATAGGATCTGGGCTTAGTGGATTGGAAACAAGGAGATCTTAGTGGTGAATAAGTTTTCACTTTTTCTGGCATTGTGTTTGGGTCACTGGGTAGAGTGGGGGCAGCCCTATTGCCAGACCATATTCACCTTGCCTTAAAAAGGAACTCTGAAACAGAGAAAACAAAAAAGAAATGTATTTCTAAATATCCTGAACATTCCTGAATCCTATTCTTTACTCAGGTTTTGGTTTTAACAGCCTCCCAAACTAAGTCCATGCCCAAGCTTCAGTATAATAGTTGGCTGTCTAGAGAGGCCAGAACCTCAAATATGTGCATAACATATGAGACAAATGTATACCTAGCATCTGGGGAAGCAGTTGGATAGTACAAACAACAAAATGTGGAAGTCTGGAGTGTAAATATTTAAACATTAATATACCCAGTTACTTGATTCTTTCTTCTCTGTACTTACTATTTGCTCTACGTTCTTATCAACCTAAATGATTCCATTTTGTGTCAGGTTTACCTCATTAGTTTTGATAGGTCTACACTTCTCAATCAAATACTCTTCTTACTCTACAAAAGCCAGTCTCTCCATTATTCGAAGATGGAACAAGATTTTTTTCTCTTTGTCAGAATATAGTTCTAGGCAGGGTGCGGTGGCTCACACCTGTAATCCTAGCACTCTGGGAGGCCGAGGCAGGCAGATCGCTCAAGGTCAGGAGTTCGAAACCAGTCTGAGCAAGAGCAAGACCCCATCTCTACTAAAAATAGAAAAATTAGCTGGACAACTAAAAATATATATAAAAAATTAGCCGGGCATGGTGGCACATGCCTGTAGTCCCAGCTACTTGGGAGGCTGAGGCAGGTGGATTGCTTGAGCCCAGGAGTCTGAGGTTGCTGTGAGCTAGGCTGATGCCACGGCACTCTGTAGCCCAGGCAAAAGAGTGAGACTCTGTCTTAAAAAAAAGAATATAGTTTAGGCAAGCATCTCATTCCTCCCATCTGCTCTTTATCTGGTGAAATAAGTTTGACTAAACTCCATAGTGAATCCTTAGTTTCAGAGAAGCTATCTAGCAATTTCTTCCCCCATAACTCTGAATTTATTATAGAATAAAGGAAGCCGGGATATTGGATTCTCACATCTCCGTCAGAGGTCTTCCCAAGAAATTGCTCATTGTGTTGTTCAACTGCTTACCCCAATGTGTAACCATCTGGAGAATATTCACAATTATTTTCAGGTCAGATACTTATTTTATCATTTTAGAGACTTAGAAATTACTAAGTTAACACAAGATTTCATTTTTGGCTGAAGCAATTATCCTGAAGTCATTTTCCTTTTTAGTGCTTGGCCACTGAGAATCATGGTGTGGTTGATGGACCAGGAGTGAAAGTTCAGGAGTACTACATAATGTCTTCCTGCTATCAGAGGCTACTGCAGATTTTTCATGGGCTTTTTGCTTGGTAAGTATGTAAGAAGTGTGATATTAGAGAGAAATGAGAATATACTTGCTTTTACTTGGCATCACCAAGGTACTGAGATGTAGAAAAGGAAAGCCCCAAAACCTTATGTAAATATGGTGCTTTATTCTTTGTGAAGTGTTTTTGTCTGTATTACTTCGTTTGATCTTTTACCCTCTGAGTCTTATGGAGCCACTATTTGACAAATTAGGTGACTTGCTGATCAGCTAACCTAATTTGGCCATCTGATTCTTAGTATAGTTTCTTGCAGCAAGCTTCCTATTATAATACTGGGGAAAATTGTCATTGAAGACACTGTTACTTAAACAAGTTGTAAATAAATTTCAGATTATGTGGTAAAGAGCTAAACACAGTGTGAGCTGGGGTATTTTGGGATATCTTCATGGAAGCAGTGGGACTTGATTGAGCACTTGAAGGTATAGATGGCCTTTAGGGGAAGGAAAAAGAATGAGTTAGAAAGGCACAGCATGGACAAAAGTAGAAGTGAGGGAAGTGTGTCCTTTAAATACATTTGTTCGTCAGGGCTAAGTCCTGGGCCCTCTCATTATACAAGTTTTCTGGGCAATCTTACCCAGGCTTATATTTATGCTAAAATTTATCTTCTGAGCAATAGACATTTATATCCAACTGCCTACTCAGCACCTCCGTAGATGTGTCATTGACACCTCAGACTCATCACATTCCAAAATGGAATGTATCATCCTTACCACTGCTCCTTCAGCTTTGCCTGGCTTGGTAAATGGTACCACCAGCTGCCTGAGCCAGACACCAGAAGTTAGTCTTTGTTCTTCCTCACTTTCCACCCTTTCTCTCTCCCACATCTGATTACCCAATCCTGTTGATTTTATCTCCTAGATAACATTTAGATAGCCATCTGTCTCTCTCTCTCCGCTGCTTCTAAACAGTAGGAACTGAAGGAGAGCTTTCCTTCCCTTGAAAATAAACCTCTGAGGACTGTTCGGTTCTTAAGGAAAGACTATTTTGGGTACGCTTCAACTTCTCATCTGATACTTAAAGCTGTGATTGAATTTAGTTCTTGAGTATTTTCAATTCTTTTTTTAAACTCTGTTGACTTATTGAGGGTACAGACTGGAGGCCAGGGCCCTCAAATGCTGTCCAAGTAATCTTCCTGAAACTAAGCTAAACCACCTTACCTTTATTTTCCCTTAGGAGTGGATTTTTTGAACCCAAAAATCATAATTTACTATACTCAGCCCTTGAGGTCCTTACTAGCCGACTGAAGCAGAGAGAACATGAACAGCCCTTGGAGGAACTGCTCAGGTGGGTCAGACTACATATCTCAAAGTGTTGTCCCACGAAACTCCTAGGAATAGATTTCTTTGAAATAACTTGGGTGTCTTTCAGTAGTAGTGAATGAAATTGATATTTTTCAGCTACTTTCCTTAGTTTATGAACTTTCTTACCTATGTATTCTGATAAATCCTGAAGCATTAGAAACCCTTCAACAAATCATGCTACATCTTCATGCATATGCATCAGCCCATTTACTCTGTCTTTTCACGTAATGATGATGAAAACATTGACCATCTATAGTCAGCTCTTGATTATCCAGGGATCTACTCTGTTTCCCAGCAGGGTTGGGTAATTAGGCAGCAGCTAGTTAGCACTGATCACTTGTCTCCTCTTCCCCCTACCCTCCTAGTCTTGGAGGAAGACCTATATGGCTGAGGGCTAGGCAGTGGAGGAGGGAGGTGAGAAGGTGATTTCAGGGGCATGGCTTTCAGCCTCCCACTCCAGCTTCAACCAGAGTTACTGATCTTTCTCTCACCTCTCCTGATAGCCTAGACCATCACTGGGTCAATAATCAACGCTTGTCATTCCTGCCTGTAGGGAAGGACTTTTTTAAATATAGTATAGTGATTGACAATTGACACCTCACCAATCAATCAGGAATTGACTAGTTTTATTATAACTACACTTTTGGATTAGTTGTGATTCTCCATCTCCCATTATTTCAATGTATTGAAAGCTGACCATATATGATACATTTAGTAAAAGCTCTGCTCGCTCTGCTTTATATTATAATTTCCTTTCACTTTTGTCTGTGAACCCAGATTTTAAGCATTATTATTTTATGTGTATTGCTTAAGGCTTTAAAGAACAAGTAATTTATCCAGGATTGTACATATTAGTATGGTCCTTGGGTTTCTTGGCATACATGAAAAGCCGACAGTTCCATTTTGGAGCTCTCTTCTACCTGGGCTTTCTCCATACAAAGACATGGTTTTCTACCAATATGCTTGAGAGAAAGTTGTTACTAAGGCTTGTGAAAATGAGCAGGATTCTTATTAGGCCAGCAAATGCTTAAAGAGGACTTGGGCAACTCATGTGGATGTAAACGTATCTGTAGTACATGTGATATGATTGTGCTTTTTGCTTTTTTTTTTTTCTTGTCTCTTTACAGCCAGAGCTTCCATTACTTGCAGAATTTCCATCACAGCATTCCTAGTTTCCAATGTGCTCTTTATCTCATCAGACTTTTGATGGTCATTTTGGAGAAATCTACAGCTCCTGCTCAGAACAAAGAAAAAATTGGTGATGGGCCCAGATCCTCTTTTTTTTTTTCATTAATAGAATTAATATCTCACATTTGTAAACTTGAGTCTTCCCAGGACTTTGTACATTTTTCCATGTAAATCCCTATGTAACCTTGGACATGCCCTCTTGCTATACCAACAAGGACCCAGAAGAAGCTATTACTGATTTGACTGACACTGGGTAGTCTGAGTTTGGTTAGATCAGCTGGCTAGATAATTTTCTGTTTAATCATGTTCTTCCTTTTTTTTTTTTTTTTTTTAATTATCTGAGGCATTTGGCAAAAAGAGACATAAACTATGAGATTAATAAAGTGGGAGAAAAAGGAGAAATCAGGGTTAAGTATAAAGGAAATTCTGGCCACTTCCCTGACCTTTCCTTTAACTATCTTTTATCATAGTTTTTGGCATGCAACTTGCTGATTATATATCCTAGCTGGCAGCACAAAGAGATAGCAAGATAAAAGTGCAAAACAAACTTTATTTTTCTTTATTGATTAAGAGGGGACAGTTTGGTCTGAACCTATGAGTTGGCCGCTGCTATTGGCATGCCTAGGAGGAACAAGATTGCCTTTCCCACTGCCCAGTAGCATTCCTTTTCTGTGTGTGTGTCCACGTATGTTCATGTTTGTGTGTTTCAGGGTGGGGTAAGCAGGTGGGATGTGTTGCCTCTTAGACAGTGGGTTTATTTCTGGCAGAAGGACCAATGGAGCAGGAATATAACAACTTTTTAAAAATTGCCTGTTAGACTAGGAACTTTTTAGTAAATTTAAAATAATAATCCTTTTGATCAATAATCATCCCCAAAAGCCTGAAAGATGAGTATGGTCAATTTCTCATATATGAGATGGCTTTGTCTTGTTTTCTAACAGCTTCCCTGGCCAGACAGTTCCTCTGTCGGGTGTGGCCAAGTGGGGAGAAGGAGAAGAATAACATCTCTAATGACGAGCTCCATGCTTTGCTCTGGTGAGATGTTTGGTTTCTTCCAGTGAGCCAAATACCTTTTTTCCATTTTGCTACCGTTGGGATCCCTCGTCTTGTCAGAGACTGAGAAATGACCTTTGTTAGGGGGAACTTGAAAGCCATGAAGTGGGTTTAAAATGAACACAATTTGGAATATATGGATCTTAAGATCCTCTAGTTCTGTTTTATACTGTTAGATAACTCTTTATTGTTAAATCAATTCATAGAGGAAGTAGAGGAATCTGCAGTGTATCCTACCTTGTTGATCAATAAGTCAAATATTTATTTGCTTCTCAATGCAGTATCTACCTGGAGCACACAGGCAGTGTTCTGAAGGCCATAGAGGAGATTGCTGGTGTTGGTGTCCCAGAACTGATCAATTCTCCTAAAGATGCATCTGCCTCCACATTCCCTACACTGACCAGGTAAGGGTGTTCTTGACTCTACTTCTTTCCTGAAGATGGGATCATAGTCACACTGCAATGTATGTAGTTTCTGAATAACTACCTTACTCTTCATCTAATTCTGATACAATCATTCATTCCACAAAGGGTGGCTTCTATGCATTCCTTCCAAGGGCCTCTCAGCCAACACATATGAGAGGACCTTATTCAAAAATGAATTTTCAGGCCGGGCATGGTGGCTCACGCCTGTAATCCTAGCACTCTGGGAGGCCAAGGTGGGCAGATCACTCAAGGTCAAGAGTTTGAAACCAGCCTGAGCAAGAGCGAGACCCCGTCTCTACTAAATAGAAATTAATTGGCCAACTAAAAAAAAATATATAAAAAAGATTAGCCGGGCATGGTGGCACATGCCTGTAGTCCCAGCTACCTGGGAGACTGAGGCAGGAGGATCATTTGAGCCCAGGAGTTTGAGGTTGCTGTGAGCTAGGCTGATGCCATGGCACTGTAGCCTGTGCAACACAGTGAGACTCTGTCTCCAAAAAAAAAAAAAAAAGAATGAATTTTCGGTAGTTATATTCATCAAAGGCAGTGAACATTTAGTCACCAAACTTCTATCCGTACTTTCATCCTTTAAACTTGAGACTATTTTTCCAATATTTTAACCACATTTAGAATAAGGTGATTGTTGTATCTAATCATGTATGCCTCACTTAATGGATTTGTGTCTCATAATATCAATAGTTATCTTACACTTTTAGTCTTTTCAGTTTATGAAGCACTTTCACATTCTTTTTTTTAAAATTTTTTTTAATTTTTATTTCAGGATATTATGAGAGTACAGACATTCTGGTTACATTTTATATCATTGCTTCTCCCTAGCAGGGGTTAGAGCCATGCTCTTACCCTCCACAGTGCTCACCACATCCTGTAGTTGTGAGTGTACGACCCCCAAACTCCATCCCTGAAGAATATCACTACCATGTGAGCACCATAGTGTTAATCAGTCAATACCAATTTGATGGCGAGTACTAGTGGAGCCTATTCTTCTGATCTTGGGTTACCTCACTTCGGATAATGGGCTCAAGCTCAATCCAGGAAAATATAAGAGGTGCTAGATCACCTCTTATAGATCTAGATCACTGTTGTTTCTTATAATTGAGTGATATTCCACTGTATACATATACCAAATTTTAATAATCCACTCATGCACTTTCACATTGTTTATCTCATTTGATCCTTTGATAATTCTGTGAGATAGGTATCATTATCCCTGTTTTACTGTTGAGGAAAATGAGGGTTAGAGAGGGAACTTCTCAAGCTTACACAGGCAATAAAATAAACATAGAACTGGGACTCACACTCAGATATTCTCACCATTACATCACTGTTCTTTCTATACTACCATTCCACCTTCTTTCGTAAGGTTAATTCTAAATTGTTTGACAGTCCATCTTCTTGGGCTCATTTCTGAGTCCTTTCCTTTCCCCCATCCTCCCCACAGTGGACCTAAGTGAAAGGACATTCAGAGCTGGGGAAGGAAATTACTTTTGGTTTCGGGCTTCTTCCCACGATGTTCTTTCTAAGCAGTGCATCATGGTGTGGATGTGCTTGCTTTTGCCCTCTTCTAGGCACACCTTTGTCATTTTCTTCCGTGTGATGATGGCTGAACTAGAGAAGACGGTGAGAGGTCTTCAGGCTGGCACAGCAACAGACTCGCAGCAGGTGGGTAGGTACTCCCACTCCAAGAAGTGGACTCTGGGTTACCTGGAAATGGCTGATTCTTCTATTTCTTGGGTCTGGGGTTTCTCCTAAGATATTTTTTTATGTTACTGAGCTCCAGGATTCTTTTCAAAGAGTTTCTGGTTTAATTTCCTTCCCCTCTAGTTGGAGATGAGGATTGGGTGGTCTTTTCCCTGGCTACTGCCCCATTTGCCTCTTGCTGGCTGGCATGAGGTAAGCCAGCTTGTTTGAGATGCTGTGGGCCTTGGCAGCCTGCTAATGCGAACTGAGCTAGACTGTTGAGAGGAAGGGCCAGCATAGGGAATCAGAAGCCACAGAGATTTGATGGCTAGTAGGTATGCTGCAGAGGCTTTTGCCTACTTGGAAATTACTAAAGAGGAATCATCTTTTTAGAAAGTCTTTATAAGATAGTCTAATGTTATCACGATATGTGCAGGCCTCAGAACCATCTTGTGGGTGCACTGGTTGCCACATCTCTTTGGAATGATAATTGGCTTAAAGCTGCAAATAGCTGTGTAATTCAAGAACTGTGTATTAGTAGGAGTACAGTAAGAGAAATATTTGGCTATGATTCTGAGGTGCCTGTATATTTGGCTTCCCTCAGATTCATGAAGAGAAGCTCCTCTATTGGAACATGGCTGTTCGAGACTTCAGTGTCCTCATCAACCTGATTAAGGTGAGTATGGGGGCTCTTAACCCATCTCACCAGCTAACTGCAGAAACCAAGGGTCCTGGCTTCCAAAACTGACTCTCCTTGTTCCCCTCCCCATACTTCTGTGGGACCTGCTTTCACCCATCATCTTCCTCCCTTGTCTCTCTACCCTTCTTCTCTCCCTAGGCAGTATCCTTTTAACTCTCTTCCTCCCTCCCACCTGTAATTCCCCCACTTTCTTTCACCTTCCCTTGGGTTCTCTATGATATGAGCATATTCCCTCTTCCAACCCTGCGTGCCTTCGTTATCCTTTAAGGACACTGTGTTCTCACTTGCTCCGTCATTTTGCTCAAGCTCTTCCCTCAGCCTAGAATGTCATTATCTCTCCTTTCCACCTCTGTCATTTAGTCTTAAGGCTTCAGATAAGCTTTTGGACCTCTAATAATACCATCTCCTCAACATCCCTAGTTGGAGTCAGTGTCTTGTTCCCCTTTGCTCCTCTCTTCCTTTTCTTGAACTTGAGTTGTGATTACTTTATTCTGCTTTGTAGTTAATCTAACTGTTGACATGCCTTCTTCATTTTAGAATTCTCTGCAGCACCCAGAGCTATGCTTTGCACAGTAGGAAAAAGGCTGGGGGGCTCAAAGGAGCAGGATTCAGCTTTGGTTTCTTGTCTTTCACCTCTCCAGGTATTTGATAGTCGTCCTGTTCTGCACGTATGTTTGAAGGTAAGCCATTTACTGGACCCTGTTTAATATTTATTCTTCCTGTGGATCATTCTAGAGAGTGCCTCAGCTGAGATGTATTACCCAATACCTTGCCCACAAGCCAGAGTCTCCAGAATCTGTGCAAACAGGTGGTGGTTTAGGGACAGCAATTGAAATGTTTTCTCATACTAGTTGAATGACTAGAAAAGCCAATTTTTCTAAGAGTTTGAAAACTTTTGGTTAGAATCTTTGAACTAGGAGGAGTGGCTTCAGGACAGTTGAGTTTAGGAGCAGTAGTCACCCTCCCTTGTCATCCCTTCCCAGGCAACAGAGAGGAAGAAGGAATGGATGATTCCTTTTTTTTTAAAGCCTGTGAAATGGCCTCCTGGATGTGAGATCTGATACCCTGATAACTGCCAAGCTCCTCTCGTATGGGAATAGCCTGGAATAGCCCTAGATTTGATGGCAGAGCCGATGGGGAGAATGCTCTTCCCCACTCGCAGCATTTCCTCCCAGTGGATGGTATCCTGTTCTTGTTGTCTCCTGGCCTCTCTCCCTCTTTGCTCACTTCACCGTGGCATGGTGTGGGAGATGAGTGAGTCAGGGAGAGGAGTGATTTCTGATAGGGAAATTTGGAAATTGGTCATGTGCTTCCTCAGCTCAGTTTTCCTCTTCGGAGTAAGTTATCCTAAGGGAGCTGGAGTTCCCCTCTACTCCTCTATGCTCTCACTCTTAAGCCGAACAAAGTCGCTGTCAATTGGCTGTGTCTAGGGTAGATAAGTCTGCCTGATTCTGGGGCTTAGTTGGCAGGCCCATCTAGTTTTTGCATTAAGCTACATTCTCCAAATTTGGGACCCCCCCCCAATTCATTTTTTGCATGTAAAAATAAGAAAGTAAAATTCTTGGGCTGGGTGATGCTATGCTGCCTCAGACAGGGGTCTTTCAGGTGAAAGACCTCGGCTAAAGGTGACCAGCGTGTCTCTTTTCTTCAGTATGGACGTCTCTTTGTGGAAGCATTTCTGAAGCAATGTATGCCGCTCCTAGACTTCAGTTTTAGAAAACACCGGGTAAGAACTGAGAGAAGAGAGCAAAGACATCCTCTGAAGAGTTGCTGAGAAGATATGTCCGTGGTGACTTATGGGTTGGGGCTGGGGGTGGGAGCAGTGCCCCTTGCCCATCTTCTGGGCTACAGAGTATGGTCCACTTTAGCTATAGCCAGAGATGCCCAAATAGGACCGAATGTTACAAAGTAGGCTGAACTCTTCAGACCCACTCTGGTTCAAACCCACCTTTCTGCTTCCTCCAGGGAGGTGGTTCCTATTGGTTTGATATTATTGTGCTGCTGCACTCCCAGGACCTCTTGTATCCTCTGTTTGCTTTTTCCTTTGTGCTTCTCTAGATCTACTCTCCGGAAGGATTAACATAAAAAAGAACTTATTTGTATCATAATACCCTTTGCTATTGTAATGAATAGTCTTGATAGTTTTTTAGCCAAATGGCACCCAGGACTAAGTCATAAAGTACGGATAGAAACAGATAATTTTCTATAAATATTTAGCAAATTAAACTTCGGAAAACACTCTCACCATGTTTGGTTGGTCCCTCATAACCCTGAATAAGAAAGAGAAGGTAGTATTTTATCCTAATACTGCAGATAGGAAAACTGAGACATGGTAACCTACTTAAAACTAAAATCCAGGTCTTATAACTCTCAGATTTACACAAGGGACAGAAGTGGGAGGGTGGAGAATAAGAGGTAGCCAGCATTCCTCCTCCTATTTAAGGGCCAAATGAAGATGATTTTCAGCTTAGGCAAGAAACTGTAGAGCTTATCCTCCTTGGAGCCCTTGGTTCCAAGGATATCTTGCATCCAGAATCAAGTAGAGCATTTCATATAGCATTTATGAATTTTGCTGGTTATAGGAAGATGTTCTGAGCTTACTGGAAACCTTCCAGCTGAACACGAGGCTGCTTCATCACCTGTGTGGGCATTCCAAGGTAAGAGGGGGATGCACGTCCTGTCAGCAGCCTGCCTGTTGGCTTAATCTGCAGTTGCTATTGGGAGATCCACAGGCTACAATTACTGCTTCCTTTTTTATCCTTTTTTGAGCCTTTATGTCAGGGACCGTGTCTGTCCAAAGACAGTTCATTCAGAGCAGTCAAATCCTTAGTTGCTGGTTGAGATTGGATAATCATCTAAGGGAAATTTCTGCATCTGAAATTTGACTCTCACTCCATAGCCCTATTTCCTCTAGAAACTCTTCTTGCGTGAGAGATATAGAAGGTTGGTGGGTGTATTACTGCTACCAAGTCCTCTGGGTGGAAGGACTGGGTGGAAGTGATTCTGCTGGAGATAGGAGGCGGCTGACAGATAGCCGCAGCTATCTTAGAGGCTTTCAGCTGTGCTACTTACTTGTCAAGGAATGCATCTGTCTCTTGTGAGAACATCTTAGCATTAAAGGACTTTTCCACTTGAAGCCCTCTTATAGTTGTTGAGCCATTGTCACTTTTTGTCTGAAGGAACACAGAACTCTAGAGTTCTGTAGTCAGTGGCAAACCACCTGATTCTTCAGTCCAATTCCTAAAGCTTACTTGCCGCCCTGTTTCTAAGTTTAGAAGGTGCTGAACAGTAGAATTTTAAGGATTCTCTCAGCTAAACAAAACTGTTCTCTGTTGTTTAATGTCAGTATACTATATGTTCAAGGATATTTTAGGTAGAGTACATTACTTACCTTGACTCTTAGCTTGATGGGGACAGTAATGAGGACCCAGTGTCTGCTCCTGTCGCCTTTGCCTCCTAACTTGTAGCCACCATGCATGAATGCATCTCCATCCACGTTGGCCAGGCTGGTGTCCATATTGGCAATGCCTGCTGGGAGCTCTATTGCCTGGAACATGGGATCCAGCCTGATGACCAGAGGCCAAGTGACAAGACCACTGGGGAAGGAGATGACTGTTTCAACACCTCCTTCAGTGAGACGGGTGCTGGCAAGCATGTGCCCAGGGCAGTGTTTGTAGACCTGGAACCCACAGTCTGGACGAAGTTCACATTGGTACCTACCACTAGCTCTTCCACTGTGAGCAGCTCATCACGGGCAAGGAAGATGCTGCCAATAACTATGCCTGTGGGCACTACACCATTACATCATTGACCTTGTCTTAGACCGAATTTGCAAGCTGGCCAACCAGTGCACAGGTCTTCAGGGCTTCTTGGCTTTCCACAGCTTTGGCGGGGAAACTGGTTCTGGGTTCATCTCCCTGCTGATGGAATGTCTCTTTGTTGATTATGGCAAAGAGTCCAAGGTGAAATTCTCCCTTTACCCAGCCTCCCAGGTCTCTACAGCTGTAGTTGAGCCCTACAATTGCATTCTCACCACCCACACCACCCTGGAGCACACTGATTGTGCCTTCATGATAGACAATGAGGCCATCTATGACATGTGTCATAGAAACCTCAATATTGAGCACCTGACCTACGCTAACCTGAACAGCCTTATTAGCCAGATTGTGTCCTCCATCACTGCTTCCTCAGATCTGATGGAGCCCTGAATGTGGATCTGACAGAATTTTAGACCAACCTGGTGCCCTATCCCCACATCTACTTCCCTCTGGCCACATATGCCCCTGTGATCTCTGCTGAGAAAGCCTACCGTGAACAGCTTTCTGTAGCAGAGATTACCAGTGCTTGCTTTGAGGCAGCCAACCAGATGGTGAAGTGTGACCCTTGCCATGGTAAATATATGGCTTGCTGCCTGTTGTACCCTGGTGATGTGGTTTCCAAAGATGTCAGTGTTGCCATTGCCACATGAAGACCAAGCATAGCATCGAGTTTGTGGATTGGTATCCCACTGGCTTCAGGGTTGGCATCAATTGCCAACCTTCCACTGTGGTACCTGGTGGTGACCTGGCCAAGGCACCAGCTGTGTGCATGCTGAGCAACACCGCAGCCATTGCTGAGGCCTGGGTGTGCCTGGACCACAAGTTTGACCTGATGTATGCCAAGCGTGCCTATGTTCACTGGTACTTGGGTGAAGAAATAAAGGAAGGAGAGTTTTCTGAGGCCCACGAGGACATGGCTGCCCTTGAGACAGATTATGAGGAAGTTGGTACAGAAGCTGTTGAAGGAGAGGGTGAGGAAGGAGAGGAATACTAATTATCCACTCCTTTCAGCCCTGCAGCTTGTCATACTCCCAGAATTTCAGCTTCAACATTAGCTGACAGGCATTAAAGCTTTCTGGTTAGATTGTTTTCACTCAGTAGTGATCATATTTTACTTTTCCATGTGTACCTGTAGGACTGTTTGCATCATGTTTTAAAATAAAGCATTTAAGAAAAATAAAAACAAACAAGATTTTAGGTAAATACATTGATGCTGGTCAATAAGAGGTTATGAGGAGGAGCTAGAGGTGTTGGTGGTATGTCTTCTAGCCTCTGAATTTTTTAGCTGCGATTCCCTTGGGAGTATTCTACCAAGCTCCTGCTCTTTGATGGAATATATCTCTGGCCCATATTGACAGGGCTTATGTTCTTATTCAGTGTTTAAGGTGTTAGGAATTCAAAAGGCTCTGTATAGGAAGTGTGAAGGAATGATAAACTTACATGAGATGGGTGTATTTATTTCTATTCAGATTCACCAGGACATGAGACTCACCAAACATGTGCCTTTGCTCAAAAAGACCCTGGAGCAGTTGGTTTGCAGAGTCAAAGCCATGCTCACCCTTAATAGTTGCAGAGAGGCTTTCTGGCTGGGCAATCTCAAAAACCGGGACTTGCAGGTAAGCAAGCCTCAGGCTCTGCAAGTACTAATCCCCCACTCCCATTCTTTGTGGGAATGTCGGAAGGTATGCAAGGGGGGTAAGCTAAGCCCTGCTCTCTCAGTAAGACTGCTTTTTTCCTAAGTCTTTGGCTATTTAGCTCTTAAAGTTAGCGTACACTGTTTATGGGTCCTGGTCACAGGCTGCACTCCTCATCCCAAGCAGTGAAGACACCGAAACATGCTATTGATATAAACAGTGCCTCAGAGGTAAAGGAGCCAGATCAGTACAAACCTCTTTCCACGGCCAGAGGGGCGCCTTCAAGCCCAACTGAGGGTAGATTTTATAATAGCATTTTTGTATGTGGACAAACGTTTTTTTGTTTGGTTATTTTGTTTGTTTTTTCCTAAGCCAGTCTGTCACACTCCTGAAATTATAAATTACTCTGGCTAATTTTAACAAATGAACATTTCTTTTTTTTTTTTTGAGTCTCACTCTGTTGCCTGGGCTAGAGTGCTGTGGCGTCAGCCTAGCTCACAGCAACCTCAAACTCCTGGGCTCAGGCGATCCTCCTGCCTTAGCCTCCCGAGTAGCTGGGACTACAGGCGTGCGCCACCATGCCCAGCTAATTTTTTAGGGGTCTCACTCTTTCTCAGGCTGGTTTTGAACTCCTGACCTTGAGTGATCCACCCGCCTCGGCACTCCTGGAGTGCTAGGATTACAGGCATGAGCCACTGCACCCGGCCAACAAATGAACATTTCTAACTATCTAGCTGAACTCTAACTTTCAACTATCTAGCTGAAATCTTGTGTTGCTTATAATACTGTTTTGGAGTTATAGCAGTTTTCAAATAGGGGATAAGCCCTACTCATTCATGCTTACTATATCTGAGTTTTATAATTAGTTGTATTCAAAAAGAATAGCACCATGGAGAATTAGCTTCCTTTCTTTGCTTCAACCGTATGAGGTAGATACTATTGCTTCTTTGTGAAAATTGAAGCCCAGAGAAGTTATTTATATAAAATCATTCAGCAATAAGTGAGTGGAGTCAGGGTTTGAGTCTAAACAGTCTTAATCCAGAGTTGATGTTCATAAACCACTTCACTATGCTATCTTTCGTCCTCTGCACAGCCATTCATGGTTGGTGTGTTGGTGCTTATATACCTTAAGGTATTATAGGAAATCTTAGAACCATGTTCAACATTAACTGAAAGAGTCACCAATACGGTCTAGCCTTGTAAAATCTCGTATGTTACAAGAATACAAAGATGAACGTTTTGTACAACTACTTATTATATCAGAGCCACAGGCATCTCAGAAACCTGAGGTTGAATATACCTTCTTTAGATGCTGGATCAAAAGTTGGTATCCATGTTTGACCATGTTTTAATGGCTAGAATATCTTCCTTTTTATTGCCTGTAAACTCAGCCTTTGTCCCTGAGATCCCAAATGTAATCATTATAACCCACCATTTTTCTTGGTCCATTCACATTTAGGGTGAAGAGATTATATCCCAAAATTCCCAGGAGAGCACAGCAGATAAGAGTGAGGAAGACATGTCATCCCAGGTCTCCAAAAGCAAAATAATAGAGGTATCTCTGCAAAGGGCCCCAGGATCTGGCATTGGTGGTTGCATTTTGTTAACTATTCTGAGTTGGTAGAGAAAGCAAAACTTTCCCTGCTTATGTTTATTATCAAATAGTTCTGTGTCCATCTCCATTCCCTCCAAAACAGCTTCTGTGCTTATACAATTTTGTAGAGCCGAGAAAAACAATCACAAAATCTTAGAATCACTCACTCGTGAGTATCTCAAGTTGGGGCAAATGTTAAGAAGTTGAAAATTCCTTTCCATTATAGCCTTCTATTTTCCATGAATTCATATCTGAAACCATTTTAGAAGGGAGAAAAGAAGACATCAAAGTATTCTGAGTATTGAGAGAAATGAGTTAAACTATTTGAACATGTTTAAACACACAAAAATAGAAATGTGAAAGCCAATGCAGAGTCAGAAGCTGCTACCGTAGAAGACTGAAATAAGAATGTAGGTCCTTATTTTTTTCTGTGGTACAGATGCTTTTGGGAATTTAAAGAAAGCTAAATAAAAATGTATATGTTTATAAAATTTTATCACAATTCAGGTAATGGACACCAAGAAGCTCAGATTTAAGAACCCTTGCTGTGTGGCTTCTCTATCATGCATTTGAGGCTCATGCAGAAAGATTGTTTAGTATGAAAAGCCCTTTTATTTACATGGTCCTCTGTTTTATTTGTGTGACATACCTCCTCTCTGTTCTCATAGAGAATTTGAAGCAGACAACATCTTATTAGTTTGGTACTTCCTTGTAAGCAAACCTCCCATACTAGAGTTCCAAACCAGACAGAATTTTGTGGATTCCTGTTGAGATACACTAGTACTTTGTTCCTATGTTATACACATACAGTAGAGGTGGAGGGCCATGGCTTATTTAAAAATCATGCAAATTTGGTTTAGTTGCAGAATGGCATGAGTAGTATCAAAATGACTGACCTCCCCCTATGGTCTTAGCTTAGCATTCATGATGTCAAGAGGACTGAGAACCCAGAGTTGGTGGCTGTTGCCTATAATCCCAGCTGCTTCAGAGGCTGAGAGGCAGAAGGATTACTTGAGGCCAGGAGTTTGAGACCAGCCTAGGCAACATGGCAAGACCCTGCCTCTTAAAAAAAAAAAATAGGAGAGACTCTGATTTCATTTGAAAAATGTGTGGTTTAAAATCTATCATTGATTTTAACAATGATAACGGTAGAGTTGTGCATCCTGTGGGAGCTGTATTCATGGGGTCACCTAGAGCAGTGACCTAAAATACTTGTTTGTCTTTTATCCCTTAGGATGGTGAAGAAGATGAAGCAAGTGCTGAAGAAAAGGAGCAAGATAGTGATGAAAGTTATGATGACTCTGAGTAGACCCCAGAGACACTGTTGCTCCCTTCCCCATCTCTGCCATCATATGACCATTTTGTGTTCAGGGTTTGAAATCTGCTGTTTGCTTTAACTTAATGGTGGATTTCATAGACTGTCTAACATCAAAGACCCAGGTTTCTCCTGTAGCATTATTTATTGGTTTGGATAAACATGGCAAAGCTACGCTGTAAAGTAAAAACTCTGAGTCATGATTCTGGGCCTTAGGAGCTAGTTTTGAAACTCTTTGGTTCATTATGGTATTTAGGCTGATATCACTTTTACAAATAAATTTTGTTCTAACTTCTATCTCCGGTAACTCATTTCTCTGTCTGGATTTCCTTCATTCAAGGGTTAGATGGAATTGAGTTGAGGTTTGTGCGGAGAAATAATGGAGACAGGTGTTAACATAGTTCTGCCAATTAAAATCATGTCTCCTATTATAAGGATAAACTTCATTTGAGATGGAAAATCTTTGTGATCTTTCTGGAGGAGCAACTTGAACCTCTTGTCAATGCCCAATGGAAGTCAAAAGGAATATTTTGGCTGCTATTTAAATTTTTTGGTTGGTTTGTTAGTATAAGAGAGGGAAAAAGGCAGCATCAAACTCATGTTGACTTTTTATATATAATGTTTATTTCCATATTATTCTGAGTTATGCCTATAATCTAGTTATAAAATGCTACAAAATTACTTGTAGTTTATTAGAAATAGAACATTAGGAGTACACTTCAGCTAAAATGGGAACTTTTGTCTCTTCTGCCAGAAAGCCTAGTTTCAGTGTTGCTACTAAGTTTTAGTAGCAACTAAAACTTGCCAGGCTGTAAATATTGTTTAATATTTGTTAGTATTTCTACCCACTTTTATACTCTAATAGTGTTAGGGTGTAGCTGGTTAGGGTTTTTTTTGTTGTTGTTTTGGGTGGGGGGAGGTTGTTTTTCAAACTAATCCTTGACCCACATAAAGATATTTGACCTCTTCATTCTCTGGTACATAGAAATCCATACATCTCTTTCCTGGACACCCCTTTGCTCTCCCAACTTGTGGTTTTTAGTGTCTTAGTGAGTTCACAGTAGGCTCATTGGTTTATATGGTTTGTTTAATGGTTCTTTATCACATGTACATAGTTTTGACTATGCTAGTTTTGACTCTCTTTTAAATGGTTGTTCAGCTTTACAATGAAAGTGTTCTCCCTTGCTCTGTATCCACTGGCCCTTTTTTGAACGGGAAGGGAGAGAAGGGGCTCCCAAATGGTCACTGCTTGACAGAAAAGCAAGATGGCTGGGACAATGTCACAGTTTTGTTTATGTGGACAGGTTTTTGTAAGCTTCAGGTACATATACCAAAGGGCACGGTGTGAAGAACTGGGAATCAAATGGGGACCCTTTACTTGGAGTGTTGCAAGGCAAAGGTACACTTCTTGTACGTTGCATACAGCAAGAGGATAGAGCGCAGCATCTGTTTGCACATAGTCACTGTCATCTGAATCTGAGGCTCCTTAAGTCCTGTGGGCCACTGATGCTCCTTGCTAATGATTTTGCAAAAGGCTGACTTGTCTGAAACTCTGAAGGTCCCGGTCCATTTTGGTGGCTGAGCTGTGATGACCCTGCCAAAGACAGAATCCACTCCACTGAGGCGAACGGGCTGGGGCTTCCTGACCAGTCCTTTCTTGTTGTTCATGGTTTGGAGCTCTGATGTATGGCATGGTAACTTGGGGCTCACTCCAGTTTCCAGGAATGAGCTGTCTAGGACTAGAGTGACCTCTTGAAAGCACAACTGCACTTCAAGGTCAGAAGGGGTGTGTGGGAAGCAGGGGGAGGCCCTAAAGGGGTGCTTGGAGGAAGGTGTAGGTGTTGTGTGCCGCAGCCATTGGAAGCTCTCGTCCAGTGGGGTCCATGGTGACCAGAGCTGGTATCCTGCCATTGACAGTCCTAAAGGAGAGGAATCAGAACATGGAATTTCCTTTGCATGCTTTTGGTGAGGGCATGGTGGTTTACATTCCCATTTCTTTCTCATTATTGACTTAATCTGTAGTTCCCATGAAAAGATTCCAACAGATGTTAGGGTTTTAGTAATTCTATAAAGGACAATAGGGAATAGTAAAAGTGTTGAATCTAGAAACTGCTATGTGGACTAAAGCTTTATTAAACCTTTTCATAAGCATCTAGAGGTAGGTTTTAACCCATTTTACAGATAAGGAAATGGATATGTCTGAAATGGACTATCCCAGTCCACCATTAGGACTACGCTATGTTATTAGCTCTGTTAGCTTATGACAGACTCTATGCCTCTGAGGTGGCAGAGGCAGCTGGGACTTGATAATGAGACCTTATTGGGGATTAGAAGAAGCTCAGGAAAGTCACATCTTAAAATATTTGTGACTTTAACTCTGTGTACTTTATACTAGTGGTTCCCAAAGTATGATCCCTGGATTAGCAGCTTTAGAATCATTTGGGAACTTGGTAGAAATGCAGATTTTGGGGCCCCACCTCAGACCTACAGAAACAGAAACTCTGGGAGTGGGACCCAGTAATCTGCATTTATACAGCCCCTCAAGGGGATTCTCTTGCACTGTATATTTTGAGGACTTACGCTGTTCCTTTCAGGCAGCTCTAGCTTTCCCTATTCTTCATTATGCAGACAGTCTACTCTCGGCCCTAAAAGCCTCTGTGTTTTCTAGCATAAGGGAGCAGCTCTCTCCAACCCTGGGCTATCTATGTACCACCTCAGAGGATTTACACCTGCTGGGAGGGAAAAACTTTTCTAAAGGCCAATCTTTAAAAATTGTTAAAGTTTTTTTTTTGTTTTTCTAGGTGTGGATTGTTTTTTGTTCTGTTTGTTTTGTTTTTTTCATCTATGGGAGACCTTGTTGTTTTTTTTTTTTTTTTGAAGATAAAGAGCTGTGAAGTTATCGCTAACTCAAAGTTTATTCAAGTAGAATTTGGATTTTCCATTATTTCTACTTCAAAATTATCAGTATTTAAGGGGTTTTGCTGAATCCACGAGAGAAGAAGCTAATATTTTTTAAGCACCTGCCTATTATGTTAGGGAGCATAGCAGATCCTTTTTCTTTCCAGCCAAATGTATTTCTCTGCCCCTTCTTCTCCCACAAAAGGCAACAGTGGCAGATCTGATCCGATCCCATCCAGGAATTGCCCCAGAAATGCTGTGAAAAGTTGGCATTTCCACCACAGTTTGTGAGACAGAAAAGTTCATTTAAAAAAAAAGAACTGTTGGTGACATTTCAGACCAGAAGACCTCCCCTGACAATGGTTAGTAAAAAGGGGATTTGTTGATTTCTCTCCACCTAACTATGTTTCTCATAACTTATGCAGATTTTTAAGTGTTCTTTGAAAATTATTAAGTGTTCAAATATCTGGGCTGCCTTAAGATGAGAAGATGACACCCAGTTATCTATTCCAAACAGCCTATTAGAGGCTTCTGGTGCTTGATATTTTGACCTTTAGAGCATACAGCCAAGATCAGGGCTATTCTGGTACATGGCCATGGCAGGGTGGGGACGGGGAGAGTATTAACACCTCTGAGCATAAGACCAAAAGTGTTTAATCCCAAAATCCTTTTCTTGACTTATCCTAAGAAGAAATAGAGGCAGAGGTAAAAGACTTTGTCCAATGTCCAGCCTAAATATATGGCAAAATGAAGGGGATGAGAAGGCTTCTGCCCTAGGTCTTAGCACCCCTTCACACAAGGCTTAAGAAAGATGGTTCACTCCATCCCCACTACCCAAAGTCACCGTCATCCACTCCAGGAGGGTTTGAACCTAAGGAAGTGTGTTCAACCTGCTCTCATAGCTCCTAGATAGGGGACACCTGGTTCTCTAATGATTCCCCTTTACACCGCTCCTCCCATTCCAAGGAGCCCCATCGCCTAATTTCCCCACCTGGGAAAGGGGAAAGTAGCCGAAAAGAGCAGCTGGGGTCCTCGCGAACTGTAAACTGCGGATCCTGAGAGGCTGGAGCTGCCCGGGAGTTCGAGAGTAGCTCCACCTCCCTGCCAGAAGAAGGGACTTGTTTCCCCCAGGGTCCCTAGCCCGGGGCGGGAGCCAGAAGGCTCTGGCTGAGGCGGAGGAGGCAGTGGGAGCCCAGGCCCGGTCCCACCATCCGGGCCAAGGGCTCACCTGCTGAACTCCGCGGGCTGCACGCTCCAGAGCATCTTTTCTCCACCCGGTGCCTGGCAACCGCCTTTGTGACCCAGGACCACGGGCTAGCTCGAGCCACGGGGCCGAGGGTGAGGTCTCGAGGCGCCCCGCTGGAGGGAGTGGTCGGTCTGGACTCCCCACCCCCACCTCCTTAGAACGCCTGGTCTAGGACCCCAGCTTCAGGACGGCTGCCTTTGATCCGGTCACAGAGGACAGACATCCCTACATATAAAGTCTGTGGTCGGGGACCTGCATAAAAGTATCAGGACCTGTAGTTAGTGTTAAAAGTTAGTCTCCACTCATTACACCCTGTTCAGTGGGAATTCGGCTGAGTGACCCAGAACCCTGAAAGCTTTTGTTCTACTGGAATGAACCCAGTGCAAGGAGACAGAATTTATAAATGCTTTCCTGTTAAGAGCAAGAGAAAGATACACAAGTTTTTCCAAACCTCAAAAAGGACGATTATGTCTCATTTTTACAGTGCTAAAAACTGACATTTTTGGCCTGGGCGAGGTGGTTCACACCTGTAATCCTAGCACTTTGGAAGGCAGACGATCCCTTGAAGCCAGGAGTTCAAGACCAGCCTGAGCAAGAGCAAGACCCTGTTCTCTACAAAAAATAGAAAAATTAGTGGGGTGTGGTGGCGCATGCCTCTAGTCCCAGCTACTTGGGAGGCTGAGGCAGGAGGATCACTTGAGCCCAGGAGTTTGAGGTTACAGTGAGGTACAATGATGCCACTGCACCCTATCCGGAGAGACGGAGCAAGACCCTGTCTCAAAAACAAAACAAAAACCCTGACATTTTTGCCATAGTGAAAGTGATTTGACAAATTTGTAACTATCACTTCAAACAATTAACACTGGATGGCTGAGGAAAGGGAGGAGTCTACCTAGCTGACACCTGTATCCCAAGTACCTGGTTATTGCAGTACCTGGCAGTGTGCAGTGAGTATGGGAGGAATTAACTAATAGCCCATCTGTATACACAGAATTGCTGTTGTACTTTGAGAACTAGAAAACACAGCACAAATTAGAGTTGCCACCTTTTATCTAGTTCTTTGGGTAAAGTTAGAGAGAGACTGAGGGCTTGAGGCTGAGATCCTGGTTTAGAAGACCAGAGTCTTTAGACACTGGTCAAGAATTGTCAGATGCCCCCTGTGTGCACCTGTGGTGTGTACCTACTGTGTGTGTACCTGTGGGAGAAGGGGTAAGTGGAGAAGAGTTTGGAGGGAGTGTCAGAAAATGGAGAGGGTCAGAGAATGATGAGACTTGGAAGAGACAAATGATTTTTAATTACAAAACATTTTCCCGCAGTCAGCTCATTTTTGTTTTCCTCTTGAATAAAAGGGACCCTTGTTATTTTAAAAGCAAACAAAACAGTAATTTTTATTTAGCTTTTAATTGCACAGTGGTAGTTTTTTCCCTCTTAAATGAAAGCCCTCAATGCAAAATTGTATGATTAAAAATTGTTGGATAGAGGCCAGACGTGGTGGCTCACGCCTGTAATCCTAGCACTCTGGGAGGCCGAGGTGGGAGGATTGCTCAAGGTCATGAGTTCAAAACCAGCCTGAGCAAGAGCGAGACCTCCGTCTCTACTAAAAATACAAAGAAATTAATTGGCCAACTAAAAATATATAGAAAAAATTAGCCAGGCATGGTGGCGTGTGCCTGTAGTCCCAGCTACTTGGGAGGCTGAGGCAGAAGAATCGCTTGAGCTCAGGAGTTTGAGGTTGCTGTGAGCTAGGCTGATGCCATGGCACTCTAGCCTGGGCAACAGAGTGAGACTCTCTCAAAAAAAAAAAATT
>CAUYRT010037883.1:0-15478 GCA_963574885.1 Lepilemur ruficaudatus | reverse complement strand
TACTATAAATAAAAAGAAATTAATTCCCAACTAAAAATATACAGAAAAAATTAGCCGGGCATGGTGGCACATGCCTGTAGTCCCAGCTACTTGGGAGGCTGAGACAGAAGGATCGCCTGAGCCCAGGAGTTTGAGGTTGCTGTGAGCTAGGCTGACGCCATGGCACTCACTCTAGCCCGGGCAGCAGAGTGAGACTCTGTCTCAAAAAAAAAAAAAAAAAAAAACAAAAACAACAACTCTCAGATCAGATGGTTTCAAAGCCGAATTCTACCAGACCTACAAAGAAGAACTGGTATCTATACTTCAGAAATTATTTCTTAACATCGAGAAGGAAGGAATCCTTCCCACTCGTTCTATGAAGCCAACAACACATTTATTTATTTATTTATTGTTTTTTGAGACCGAGTCTGTGTTGCCCAGGCTAGAGTGCCATGGCGTCAGCCTAGCTCACAGCAACCTCAAACTCCTGGGCTCAAGCGATCCTTCTGCCTCAGCCTCCCAAGTAGCTGGGACTACAGGCATGTGCCACCATGCCCGGCTAATTTTTTTATACATTTTTTTAATTGGCTCATTAATTTGTTTCTATTTTTAGTAGAGACGGGGTCTCACTCTTGCTCAGGTTGGTTTCGAACTCCTGACCGTGAGTGATCCTCGCGCTTCGGCCTCCCAGTGTGCTAGGATTACAGGTGTGAGCCACCGCGCCCGGCCCAACATCACATTTATACCAAAGCCAGGAAAGGACACAATAAAAATACAGAAAACTACACACCAATATCCCTCATGAATAGAGATACAAAAATTCTCAATAAAATTCTAAAAACTGAATTCAGCTGCTCATCAAAAAAATAACCCATCATGACCGTGTGGGCTTCATCCCAGAGATGCAAAGATGGTTCAACACAGGCAAATTTATAAATTTGATTCACCACATAATTAGAAATAAAAACAAATACCATAAGATCATCTCAATAGATACAAAAAAAGCATTTGACAAAATTCAACTCCGTTTTATGATAAGAACTCTTAACAAAATAGGAATAGATGGAACATACCTCAATAATATAAAAGCCATATACTACAAACCCATAGCCAAAATCACAATGAACGGGGAACAACTGAGAGCATCCCCGCTTAGAACTGGAACCAGACAACGTTGCCCACTGTCACCACTTCTATTCAACACAGTGCTGCAAGTCCTAGCCAGAGTAATCAGGCAAGAGAAGGAAATCAAGGATATCCAAATGGGGAAAGAAGAAGTCAAACTATCACTTTGCTCATAATATGATCTTACATCTAGAAACCCCAAAGATTCTACCAAAACACTCCTAGAACTGATAAATAAATTCAGGAGAGTCTAGGGTTACAAAATCAAAGTACACAAATCAGTAGCTTTCCTATATGCCAAAAACAGTCAAGCGGAGAGTCAAATTAAAGACTCAATACCCTTCACAATAGCAAGAATATAAAATACCTAGGAATATATTTAACCAAAGAGGCAAAAGACCTCTACAGGGAGAACTACAAAACACTGAGGAAGGAAATCACAAATGGAAAAACATATCATGTTCATCGATCAGCAGAATCAACATTGTTAAACTGTCTATACTATCCAAAGTGATTTACAGATTCAATACAATCCCCATTAAAATACCAATGTCATTTTTCGCAGACTTGGAAAAAATCATTCTACGTTTCATATAGAACCAGAAAAGACCCCATATAGCCAAAGAAACCTTAAACACAAAAAACAAATTGGGAGGCATCAGTTTACCAGACTTTAAGATATATCACAAGGGTAACCAAAATAGCATGGTACTGGACCAAGAACATAGACATAGACCAATATATCACAATTGAGAACCCAAACATAAAACAATCCTCATATTGCCATGTGATCTTTGATAAAGCAGACAAAAACATACACTGGGGAAAAGAATTCCTATTCAACAAATGGTGCTGGGAAAATTGGATAGTCACATGCAGAAGACTGAAACAGGATCTGCACCTCTCACCACTCACAAAAATTAATTCACGAAGGATAAAGACTTAAACCTATGGCACGAAACTATAAGAATTCTAGAAGAAAATGTTGGAAAAACTCGTACAGATAATGGCATAAGCAAAAAATTTATAAGGAAGACCCCAAAAGCAATCACAGTACCAAGAAAAATAAATAAATGGGACCTGATCATATTAAAAAGCTTCTGTACAGCCAAAGAAACAATCAATAGAGCGAACAGACAACCTACAGAATGGAAGAAAATATTTGCATGCTACACATCTGACAAAGGCTTGATAACCATAATCTACAAAGAACTTAAGCAATCAGCAAGAAAACATCAAACTATCGCATTAAAAAATGGGCAAAAGACATGAACAGAAACTTTTCAAAAGAAAATAGACTAATGGCCAGTAAACATATAAAAAAATGCTCAATGTCTCTAATGATCAGGGAAATGCAAATCAAAACCACAATGAGATATCACCTAACTCCAGTGAGAATGGCTTTTATCAAAAAGTCCGAAAACAACAGATGCTGGCATGGATGTGGAGAGAAAGGAACACTTATACACTATTCACAAGTCTGCAAACTAGTACAACTTCTACGGAAACTAGTATGGAGATAACCTCAAAAAACGAAAAGTAGATCCAGCATTTGATCCAGCAATCCCACTACTGGGTATTTATCCAAAGGAAGAAAAGACATTTTATAAAAAAAGACACTTGCACTTGAATGTTTATAGCAGCAAATTCACAATCGCAAAGATGTGGAAACAACCCAAGTGCCCATCAATACATGAGTGAATTAATAAAATGTGGCATATGTGTACCATGGAGTAATAATCAGCCATTAGAAAAAATGGTCAACTAATAACTTTAGTAACAACCTAGATGGAACTTGAGACTATCCTCGAGTGAAATATCATAAGGATGGAAAAACAAATACCACATACACTCACTATTAAATTAGAACTAAATGATCAACACTCATGTGTACATATGGTAGTAAAATTCAATAGAAATCAAGTAGGTGGTGGGGGAGGGGATGGGCAAATTCACACCTAATGGGAACAATGCACACTATCTGGGTGATGGATATACTTTTAACTCGGCTCAAACTGTACAAAAGTAATTCATGTAACCAAAACATTTGTACCCCCATAATATTCTGAAATTTAAAAAAGAATATGATCATTACAAAACCTCCATTCTTCTGTCTCAATCTAGCAGTCCCTTTGCATACAGTATTAGCCATTAGATAGAGTAACTTAACTTTATGTGGGAAACTAAAAAGCACTGATATTACTTAGTCAAAATGACATATCAGAAAGAGCAATAGTCTTTGATGAGATCTCTCTCATTTTCATGAGCAAAGGTCAATATTTCCACTACATACCCACAGGCAGTTGGTGAAACAGAAATGAAAACTAAAAGAGCTCAGAAAGACTAGCTGGTTCTTAAATGACATGAATCTAAAAAGACAATTCTGGAGACCTTTAAACAGATGCCATAACAGAAAATTCTAGTTCTCTACAGGACAGTTCCCTATGCTACAGAATTTAGTTGAGAGACATAAAATGAAAATGGGACGGAAAAGAAACCAACCAGTATGGTTTATTGCTATTATCAGACTCCCGTAATGGCCCAGTTTAAGGCATCTGCCTCTGCATCTAACATGACACTGAGTGAACTGGATCAGGAGCAGATGTGACTGTTCTCTCTTAAAATATGCAATACTTCATAAGCCTCCTTTTTAGTATTTTCATGGTAGTAGCATCTACAAATGAAAACACTTGGACGTATCAGAAGAAATCAGCCTCTGAAATCACAATCCTCAGGTAGGCTTGAAAGGTTCACTGTTCGTGACGAGAGCTAGGGTCATTTACAACTTTTAGAATGAGAGTTAATACATGCCACAAGCTCATTCTGTTCTTAATGTATTTTTATATATGTAGGCAATGGTCTCAGACATAAAATGAAAATGGTCTCAGAATCAAAGTGAAGCTAATGTGAGGGTTATTTTGTTAACTACAGCTTTTCCAGTACCATTCTCCTTTAGCCCAAAGACTCTGACATAACTTTCTATAGAATCATTACTTTTTCCAGAGTGTCCCTCCTAGACCTACACTTTGTTAGACTTTAGGGTTGGGGTAGGAAGAATAGCAACTACTGCACTATAGCTCAAAAAGTCTACATATACTCTGCTGGCACAGAAGAGCAAAAATAAAGTCAACAAATGATTCAGGTACACTACCACAGATCAGCTTAGGATATCTCCAGTGGCAAAACGCATAGAACAGTGAAAGTGTAAAGGAAAATGGCATTGCTTACACGGTGGGCCAAATTGAAAACGGCCATGTGTGTGGCGTCAAAAAAAAATAAAAAAAGAAAAAGAAAATGGCCATGTGGTACAAAAAGAGTTTCTACCTATGCTTAATAGGTCTCTGTAACTTACATAAATATAGGCAGAAATTCAGTATCATATGAAATCTTTCCAGGACTACAGGAAAAAAGTAGTAATGGGAATGTACATGTGTGTGCTTGTGTGGGTTAAACTACTACTTATTTAAGGGCAGGTTAATGTAGGGTACTAACTCACTCTCTCTTCCTTAGAGATGTTGAGTACAGTCAAAAAAATACTTGAGAATTCATGGTATAGCCTCTCAGTAAAGCAATTTTTTTTTTTTTTAAATGAGAAGAGGTCTTGCTATGTTGCGCATGCTGGAGTGCAGTGGCTATTCACAGGCACAATCACAGCACATCACAGTATTCCTGGCCTCAAGCCATCCTTCCACCTCAGCCTCTAGAGTAGCTGGGACTATAGGTACATGGCAGCATACCCAGGTTCAATAAAACACTTAAAAAAAAAAAGAAAGAAAATAAAACCAGAGGAGACATACTAGAAGGTACAAAGTGAGGGAACGAAATGTAAAAACACACATGGCAAACAGAAATCTAGAGAATAAGAGATGAAAGTACTGGACACAAAACATAGAGAAGAAAAAGAAAATACGCACAACTCTGTGAATGAAAGACATCTTAAGTGTTGGTAAATTATCTCAGCTTCAACTCCTTTAAAATGGCTCTTATACTAAAGGTCAATCATAGTTGACCCATAGCCAGAGGTATGCAAGCCAGAGACTATCTAATATTACTTTAATCTTTTTAAGCTCTGAAGTCCTATAGCTACAAACTCTCAAAGTGAGAAAAGATAATGTCACAAAGATAAAGTCACAAAGATAATGTTCCCTTAACACATGGGGAAAAAATGACCAATCCACTGACCTAGGCATGTATTTGCTCGTTTTACGCCAGGAAAATCCATTTACAGCTCGAGGATGGGCCAGATAAACAAAAGAAAAGTCAATTTCTCCTTGAGATTGTTTTTCTGAACTTCTATCTGGAGAGGTAACAGCTGTCCGCCAGTTTTCTACATTATACCATACCTTTAAAAGACAGTCATCCTAAGGCAAAAACAGAAAAACGTGCAGATCAGAACTAAAGGTTAATCAAATAGCAAAAGTAAGATTTTTTTCCTTCCCAATGGCAGGAACTTGGAGATGGGAGGAGGGGTTGGGCACATAGAAATTGAGAAGAAAATTCTTATTCTGATACTTTTCTATTAGCATTCCTTAATTGTGCTTTGAAAATTAAAGTGTGGGAATGTGTGTATTCTGTGTTCAATGAAAATGCTTGCTAATTACCATATACTACAGGAAATGGAGTCATTCAGGAAAGACTGAAAGATGAAATTAAGAGTTTCTTTTCCCTTAAGCCAAATATCAAATAAGAAATCAATACCACTAGCAGACTAAGACTGATAATTACTGGAAAAAAAAGCCTATTATCATGACTTTTCACACAAAATGTAGATGATAACTAGTTAATAACTAATACTATAAAATATTCTATGCACAATTAAATTTATAACTCCTAATTTGGGAAATAAGGAAGAGCAAGTGAGAAAAGAATGCACCAGGTGCTGCTTTTAGGCTACAACTGAGTTCCCACTTGTAAAGTCAATCAGAATAAACATCTCCACTTCTCTCCTAAAAAAAAAACCTCACTGTGGTTTTAGAGTATCTTACACTCTTAGTTTGCAGAAGGCTTTGAGCCAATAATTTCAGATTTTAGTGGTTCATGGAATGCTCTATGAACCAATGATTAAAAATACTATCAAAGAAATACAATGTTCTGAAATAAACAGGTAATAACAAAGTATGCACACTAAAGAAATAATTACAAATGTCCTTCTAGAAACCCTATGAAATCTTTTATTTTAAATACAGCCTAATATACATATCAGCTAAAAGATGATATAAATAGAAGCTATATAGTTTATTGATTGCACCACACTTAAGGTACTGTGCCACTTTATGCTGTGTATGCTGTCTAAATTAATCCCATGATTAATGACCTGTGATATAGATGTTGTTATCCTCACATTACACATGAGAAAAGAAAGACTCAAGGAGATTAATTAATTTGCCCAAGATGATAAAGCTGGTAAATGGCAGATTTATACCCAGATCTGTCTCTGTGTTATTTCGATTATATCACACTGCCTTTTAATGTCACAATAATCAGTTTTTGCTATTTAATATTTTTAATAGAAAATAATATTTCCAAGGTAAATAAATAATAAAAGAATGAAGTCAGTTAATGTTTTTAAAGTTTCAAAGTAAACTATAAACATACAATTTGGCGGTAGCATTTTCACAATTTACCTTCCCAGCAGTGGCAAAAAATTCTCCATCTGGTGAAAATTTCATTAAATGAACTTGGGAAGCAGTTCTGTAAATTAAACAGGCAAGGAAATAATTGCAAGAAGAATTAAACAAGGAAAAATGCAATATTCTCAAAATTATACCTCAGCAATTGCTTCAAATAGAAAACTCTGTGGTAACAGTTTCACATTCACTTTTAAGTGCACCTCAAAAATGAACAAATTGTTAGGTACATAGTAAGGGACCTAGGCTATCCAAGGGACAAAGGTGAGCACCTCACCTTGGTGCATCCTGAGCAATTGCCCCACCTGGGGAAGGAAGACTAGGGCAGCCACCCTGTCTTGGTGCTGCCCCACCTTAATCCTGCCCTATACAACTGCCACACCTGGGGAAAGGAGGATTTTGCCCTGCTAATCTGCAAAAGAATGCAGGGAATCCCCCAACTGAGGGCCAGGGGGCCAGGCAGCCCAGGCATAATAGAACCCGGAAAGTGACCTAGAGTAACTGAAGGCTAATTATCATTCCATTAACTGTCCATCGGAATGGTTCCATGGTGACTTCTGAACCACCAGAAGAGCCCAAACCAGACAGTATAAAACAGGACCCCAGACCATAAGCAGAGCCTCTTGTTACCACAAAGGGCCCATTGTCATCTGTAGCAAACGCATCTTGCTCTTCCTCAAACCTTGTCTGCATGCTTATCTTGCTTTTGGTGTGTCCGGTCATTCTTCCGTTAAGAGAACACCAAAAATCAAGAACTAAACTGCCAACCCAACAAAGTTAGTAAGATAAACTTAAATATAAAAATACCCATGCATAAGAATCATGCAATGAATGACTTGTCAAAACCTTTAAAGCCTAAAATAAAAGAGTCACAGCTCTCATTCCCTCAGAATAAAAGAGAATGGTTTCATTTTTTAATCTGGAAATATAATTTCCAGAACCATAGATTCCTATATTCCAACATACATTTTCATGGACAATGAGCCAATACTTTATAATAAATTTTGCCGTAGGGTAGCATTTACCTAATTAAAGGTTATGGGTGAGCTAATAGAGGACCTAAAGCAACCATGGATTCAGCCTGCTAGCTTCACCTATATACTTGGTATTAATATATTACTTGCCGTTTCTTCTCAAAGGAACTTTGGCTCATTTTCCTCCATCAACTTTTCTTCTGGCTACCCATATACACTGATCAAGACACCCACCATTATCATCGCCTTCTTTTTCTTTGCCCAAATTCATTTTTAGAGATCAATACTAAACTTATTTGGAAAGCAGGCCAAAGGAATTCTGTCATATTTTATTTCAAATACAAATAAATTTTCTTTCTGATTTTAAGTGTAACAAATACATAATGGAAAAAATTGATACAGATGGATGAAAAGAAGGAAATAATCTATAGTTTTACCAATACCACAACATCCTTTCCTAAGCAAAACCACTGTTAACATTTTAATACTGAGACTTTCAGATCCTTCTCTCTGCTTTCCTCTACTTTCTTCAAGAGAGCATGAAGGAGGAAGGGTTAGAAACTGATATCATATTTATAGCTTGCTTTGTAATCTCATTTAAAAATATGTCATGAACTCTTTGCATATAGATGCAAAAGATGCGCATATATGTATAGGTATATAGATTTATATCATTATTTCATTGGCTTATGGTCTTCCATTTTGTATATAATACACACAATGATTTAAAATTATTTAATAGTTCATTGCTGTTTTCTAATTCTTGCTGTGCCAAAAAAAAAAAAAATGTTCAAAGAACATTCCACTCACATTTTTGTACCCTCTGGTTAATCTTAAGAATATCCTTAAAACAAATTATTAAAAATGCCTGGTCTCTGTGCTCACTTCAGCAGAACACGCAATAGAAGTGCCAGGTATCCGTGATTGTGATCTTGTTTTCAACTATAACATTTCCTAAAAATAGCAGCTACAGCAGTCCTTCTAAAAGAAGTGAGATCTCAGTACTCCCTCTGCTCAAAACCCCTGAGCTTCCCAACTCATTCACAATAAAAGGCAAAAGCCTCATACAATGATCTATAAACTCATTCCTGATTCTGATCATACGTCCTGTCCCACCTCACCTTGTTCACTTCACTCCAGGCACAAGTTAAGCACACTCCAGGCTTAAAAAATTTTGTTTGTTTTGTAGAGACAGACCTTAAGAGATCCTCCCACCCCACCTCTCAAAGTGATAGGATTATAGGCGTGAGATACCATGCCTTAAGCACACTCTTACCTCAAGGTCTTTGCACGTGATATTCCCTCTGTCTATAATGTTTTCTCTCAGAGACATGAACTCATAGCCTAATCCTTCATTTCTTTCAGGTCAATGCTCAAATGTCACCTTTTCTTTCCTTTACCCTATCTACTTTTCTTCTATAGTTCTTATCTTCATCTAACATGTGTAACTGTGTCTTAAATTCACCACAAATGCAATGTGATCAAAACTCAACTTCTAGCCAGGCACGGTGGCTCACGCCTGTAATGGCTCACGCCTGTAATCCTAGCACTCTGGGAGGCAGAGGCGGGTGGATCGCTCAAGGTCAGGAGTTCGAGGCCAGCCTGAGTGAGAGCGAGATCCCGTCTCTACTAATAATAGAAAGAAATTAATTGGCCAACTAAATATATATAGAAAAAATTAGCCAGGCATGGTGGTGCATGCCTGTAGTTCCAGCTACTTGGGAGGCTGAGGCAAAAGGATCGCTTGAGCCCAGGAGTTTGAGGTTGCTGTGAGCTAGGCTAATGCCATGGCACTCTAGCCCGGGCAACAAAGTGAGACTCTGTCTCAAAAAAAAAAAAAACAAAAAAAAAAACGCAACTTCTAAATGTATTTTAATGAGTGTAATGTTTAGCTGATCCTGAATCAAAACTTGTATAGTTTCTAGTCTAATGGCTTTTCTGCTTACTTAAATAACCACTTCAAATAAATAATTAGTATGTTACTTCCAAGCTATTAATGCTTACTCTGAACTTTTTTTTTTTTGAGACAGAGTCTCACTCTGTTGCCCAGGTTAGAGTGCCGGGGCATCAGCCTGGCTCACAGCAACTTCAAATTCCTGGGCTCAAGTGATCCTCCCACCTTGGCCTCCCAGAGTGCTAGGATTATAGGCATGAGCCACCACAACCAGCCTATATACTCTGAACTTAATTTAACTTTCTTTTCTCCTCTCTCACAACTGCATAAAACACATTTCAAGAGCTCAATTCATCCAAGGGAAGTCTCTCAATAGAACTGTGATAAAAGCAATGTACCACTTTGCTGCTCCTCCCCCTTCCAGCCCTTATACGAAAGACTTGAAAGCAAAGCTACAACTCTTTCTAAAGAAATTATTTATGCAAAATCCCATTCCTTCTCTACATGTTAACCCTTTTTTATATACATGACCTAGCTGAGGGTGGAAAATACATGGGATCAGCTCCTTTGAAGTCTCCTCTACAAATTCTCTATATAGGTCTTTCTAACTCTCACTTTGGTATCTCATATCTATGCTACTACTGCTTCATGTAAGACTTAGGAAGGATTTCATTTAACACTGTGTTATGCTAGTTCACTGGTTTATTTTCTATCTCCCCCTATCTGTTCACTGCAATATTCCAAGCACTTTTATGGCTGCCTGGAATACGATCAGCACTCCACACATATTTATTGAATAAATGAATGAAACCTGCAATTGCTCTCGAAAAGGATATGAAAAAAATTAAGCCTGTTGATTCATACTTCCAAAATGCTCTTTAGTAAGATAATATCAACTGCACTCCCTTATTTACAGTTTATAAGAGAACCTGTTTCTCTACGTATTATTAATAGATATCACTCATCCTCTTCTTTCTGAAGATTTCACATTTCTTGATTTCAAATGAGGTCAATCACCTCTTAAATATGCTTATTATTCATATGTTCTACATCTTTTTAGAATTTTCTCTCCATTGCTCACTGTTGTTTACTACTGTAGTGCCTGTTCTTTTTAAATTATATTTTTAAGATCACCTTTTAAAAAGGCATTAACCCAAACTGCACATATTTCTCCTCATGTTTCTGTTTCTTTCCTTGTGGTCTTTTTGCTTTATAGAAATGTTTTATTGATACAGTCAAAACTATTAATTTTTCCTTTCCTTTCAGTTTCTAGTTTTGGTGTCATTCTGAGAAACTCTTTCCTTCACTCTAAGGCAGCACTTCTTGTCCAATAGCAATATAACAAAAATACAAATGTTAACAAAATATGTAATTTTAAATTTCCTATCAGTTAAAATCCCATTAGAATTTCTACCTTTGACCATAGTTCTAAACTTTACTTGAAAGGACAAATACGGGAAAATCAGGGAAACTCTAAAAGACAAGAGGAATAAAGATATACAGTAGAGTAAAATGAATTCTAAAGCCTACAGCTGATAAAGCATTTTGTTACTGATGTACGAGCAGACAGATTAGGGTCCAGGATCGGACTCAGTTGTGCATGGAGATTCAGTACATAATATAACATTTTACAGTGAGGCAAACTGGCTAGCTCTGTGGAGGGAAAATGAAGTTAGAGTCTGTTTTATAACTCATACCAAAACAAATGTCAGATGGAAGAAAAAACTGAGTTTCTATATAATGAAACAAAAATATTAGATGAAAATATAGGTGAAGTTTTGTATTTTAGAGCTACATTGTCTGGTATGATAGCCACTAACCACATGTCACTATTGAACTTGAAATGTGGCTTGTCCAAATTGCAATACATGGGATTTTTAAAACTTAGCATGAAAAAAAGAATATAAACTATCTGTAATAGTTTAAAAAACTGATTACATGTTGAAATGATATATTCTATATATTAGGTTAAATAATATAATTTTACATGTTTATTTTTACTTTCTTAAATGTGACGGGTGGCCAGGAGCAGTGGCTCATGCCTGTAATCCTAGCACTCTGGGAGGCCGAGGCGGGAGGATTGTTTGAGCTCAAGAGTTGGAGACCAGCCTGAGCAAGAGCGAGACCCCGTCTCCACTATAGAAAAAATTAGCTGGGCATTGTGGCACGCACCTGTAGTCTCAGCCAAGTGGGAGGCTGAGGCAGGAGGACTGCTTAAGCCCAGGAGTTTGAGGCTGCTGTGAGCTAGGCTGATGCCACAGCATCCTAGCCTGGGCAACAGAGCGAGACACTACCTCAAAAAAAAAAAAGAAAGAAAGAAAGAAAGAAAAGGATTATGTTAAATATAAATGTGGGAAAAATACATGTCTTCGCAATAGAAAGCTTTCCATTCAGAAGGATGAAAGATGTCTCTTTTTCCTTTCATATAATTTAGCAAGTTTGTTATTTAATGATTTCCATATAAGCTTTACATTTTCTTATGTTTCCTCCTAGTTATTTTATTTGACTTCTTAAAAAATGGATCTGTAGAACAAGGGAAGTAGTGAATTCTACTCTTATGTATTTTCTTATGAAAAGGCATATGACAGCCTAAAAATCAATACTTTTTATGTTACTGTAGTTTTACACAACCTGAAATACATTTATAATATAATAAAACCATGTAAAACAGGTTTATCAGTTTAATCCCCCAACTAATTGCTTACTTGCAATGCCAAATGCATCTCCAATCCCCAAAGTTAAGATCTGTGTTATCTGGATTTTCATCTTCAGTTGGCTTCTCCAAGTTAGTATTGGACCAGAGTTGCAAATAGTTGGAACCAGTTAAAAGACGACTGCCTAAAAAAATATTGTTCAACATTTATTATTTAGGTATTTTAATAGTCAATTCAGTTACACACTCAAGAGCTTCATATAATACTATAAAGATAATATAACATCTTTAAAAAGTCAAATAACAAGAAGATATTTGGAGAAGGGGGACAAGGCTGCACTTTAATTTTGTTGAAATAGCTTAGGAAAGAAGGGAATAGATCTCATAACCTCTCATTCAACAAACATTTAATGAGCATCTTCTTTGTACCAGGCACTGTGCTAGGCACTGGTGATACGATGACATATAAAACACTATCTTTTTTCACGATGAGTTCACATTTCAGTAGAGAGACAGAAATATTATGACACAATGTAAAAGTATCATGCATGATAAAAATGTGTGCAAAGTTGTATGGAAGCCCACAGGAAGGAGAAATTAATGTGTAGCTGTAGCGAAAGTATCAGGGAAAGTGATGAAATGCAACCTGGCTCTTAATGGATAAACAAGGAGTAAAAGAGGCAGGTATTTCAGGAAGGAGACCATTAATGAACAAAGACAGGAATGCATGTGAGTTCATATATTTTCCCAGGAATGCCTCATAACCTGGTATGGTTAAGTAATAAAGTACATAGTAAGGCTGGAAAAAAATAAGGTTGGAAAAAAATGCCAGGGTGAGATTGTGAAGCATTTCTCAAGTTCATAAGGTATTTGGACTTTGCTATAGGTAGTTGTGGGTACAAAAATTTTTAAGTGGGCAGGGGGTTACTTAATTGAATCTGTATTTTAGAACAAAGGGTCTTAACTGGGGGGGGGGGAGGAGGCAGAAAACAGATGGACTTGAAAAGGCCTGTGAACCTCCCTCTATTGAGATAATATACAAAAGTTGTATACAGATGGGTATTTTTCTATAGATAACCCATACTTTCAAACACTCTAATACACAAAGGTTAAAAGCCCTTTTTAGAAAATAACTCTGAAGACACAAGATTAGGAAAACATAGGAACCAGGGAAACCTAGATAATTAACCATAATAATTCAGATGGTAAATAAATCATGAGGATCTCAAGCAATTTTTTTTTTTTTTTTTGAGACAGAGTCTCGCTCTGTTGCCTGAGCTAGAGTGCCATGGCATCAGCCTCGCTCACAGAAACCTCAAACACCTGGGCTCAAGTGATCCTCCTGCCTTAGCCTCCCGAGTAGCTGGGACTACAGGCATGCGCCACCCTGCCTGACTAATATTTTCTACATATTTTTAGTTGTCCAGCTAATTTCTTTCTATTTTTTAGTAGAGACGGGGTCTCGCTCTTGCTCAGGCTGGTCTCGAACTCCCGAGCTCAAACGATCCGCCTGCCTCAGCCTTCCAGATTGCTAGGATTACAGGTGTGAGCCACCATGCCTGGCCTCAACCAAATATTAAAGCAAAGATTTTTATGCCATTTCAAAAAGCAGAATTGTCATGACTTGATACTAACTAAAAACAGGACAAAAATAAGAAGTTTCAAAATCAGATTCCAACTTCATGACTTGAGAATTGTACTCTCATCCATACCAAGAAGACAAAGGAGGACAGGCAATTTTGGCAAAAAAGCTGACAACAAATACATTTACTTCACTTTGGCAATTAAGGACTATGGATTTGTGTCCTTCTGGAATGATCACTTTCTTATATCAAAGGAAAAGTAGGTCTGTGGCAAAAGCAGAGACTTTAGATCAGAAATCCCTGTGTCTAAATCCCAAGTAAGCCACTTAATTAGCCATGTGAATTTGATCTAGTTGGAAAACCTCTAAGCCTCAATTTTCTGATCTATAAAAATTCGAGGTACGGAGGGGGAGGAGGGAGTGGGAAAAAAACAAAAATTAATTAAAAAATTTGAGGTTTGTATAGAATTGTTGTAAGGATTGTATGAAGTCTCTAGCACAGGACAGGCAGTTAGCAGCAGCTCAATAAATAGTAGAGCAACAGGTAGAAAGTTACACAGAAAAATAAAAGCACAAAAAATACAAATATATTCCATTTAAATATGCTTTTTATTCTACTTTTGAATTTACCAACAAGCACAGGTTTTCTTTTGTTGAACATAAACTGAAGATAAAATTAAGGTATCCCATAAAGGATTAAGACTAACATAAAATACAAAATAATTAATCCCAGGTATGGAATGGAACAAATGTATGTAAGGCATGGTATGGTATACTAATTGAAAACACAAAGGACAGAGGCATGAATATTAAAGTAGAAAAAAAGCATAAGAAGTGGAAAACAGAACATCTCATGATGTAGACAACATACAATAGTGAACGTGGACACAACGTAAAAGCACTACAGTTTACTAACACCATCTAAAAATTATTTTTATATCATAATACCTGGCATATTATATTAAGCAAAACCCAGATAGTATTATTTCACTTAAAATATTTAAATCTGTGTATAAATATTAATAATTACAAAGTTCACCTGTAAAAGTAATAATATAGTTCCCAAATATTTATTATATTAATAGCACATTTCTCAAAAACCACTAAACAGAAAAATGATAATTAAATACGAATTTTAAGCCAATCAAGATGAAAAAGATAATCAAGATAATCAATAATCATAAGCTGTTATCAAGCCACCATAGATATGCTAAGAAAATAAGTAATTATCTTGTAATACAACTCTGTCAAGATAATTTTAAAGAAATTTAACATTAATACTAGCCTCTGAAGCAACAGTACTGTGAAACCACAGATACAAAAATTCCAAGCTTAAAGAAATTTCTCTTATCTTGTTACATTCAAAAATCTACTCTGTCAAAGTAGTCCATAGAGTACATACATAGTGCTCCAACTGTATCTACGTACAACCAACACTCCATTTTTTTTTGAGACAGAGTCTCACTCTGTTGCCCGGGCTAGACTGAGTGCCGTGGCATCAGTTTAGCTCACAGCAACCTCAAACTCCTGGGCTCAAGCAATCCTTCTGCCTCAGCCTCCCGAGTAGCTGGGACTACAGGCACGCGCCACCATGCCCAGCTAATTTTTTTCTATATATATCTTTAGTTGGCCAATTAATTTCTT
>CAUYRT010037881.1:0-15747 GCA_963574885.1 Lepilemur ruficaudatus | reverse complement strand
TTTGGGTTTGTTCTAAAATAAGGGATTTTTTTTTAAAGTTTTGATTTGCGTAATTTTTTCATATTTTGGCCAGCTTGCCTAGATGGGAAAGGGGAAAGGGATCTGTAAAAAAGAAAACAGACTAAATGTGGGTTGGGGGCGCGTATGCGTGTGTGTGCACGTATGCGGAGGTGGGGGCGTTTGTGGGTGGAGAGGGGTGATTGTGGGGATGGAAGATGGAAAGGACAAGCAGATGTCCAGGAGCTGGGTGGTCACAGAAAGTATATCATCCTGTGAGCACTCTTGGGCCACCATGAGCAGTCCTCAGCCACACCTTTATGTAACCTTAGGGCAGTCATTCTACCCACACCTCAGCTTCCCCATCTAGCATGTAAGAACTTTGTACTAGATAATCTGCTTGAAATATGAGCCTGTCAGGAGGATCGCTTGAGTACAGGAGTTTGAGGCTGCCTTGAGCTATGATCACACCACTGCACCCCAGCCTGGGCAATAGAGTAAGACCACATCTCTAAAAAATATATATTTATATTATATATATGAGCCTGTTTTCAGAGGGAGAAAACCTGGAGGTTAGAAATGCAGATGAGTGTTCATAGAGAATCTGAGAATGACAAACAGAAACAAGTAAACCAACAAATAAACTATGAAGCTAGAACATTCTTCCAGCTGACCTGAGTGTAGAAACAATGGCCCCGTATTGATTCCCCTTTGGAATATTTCTTCCTTGCATGCCCGGAGCTCTCACACACCGGGATGCACTCTGTTCTACTCTCTGGAAAGCCCAGGAGAAGAAAGCATCCAAGCTATCAAGCAAAGACAGAGATGGTGGTGGCATTGTGGGCTAGTCGGAGTTGGGTCCAATAGAGGAGAAATTTCCAAACCCAAATGACAAACTAATAAAATTCTAAACAAAAACTTACTCTAGCCTAGTTAGAGCAATGGTTAAAAGAAATACACACCCCTGGGGATCATACGGCTATTCGTCCATAGCTGGTGTAAACTCAGCGGCCTAAGTTAGTGTTGGCTTTTCGTGATTTTTAGAGGCCATTATCTTTCTATTTTACCACCATAGTGGCAATTAATCTAATCTTATGGCACTTTAATAATTAGCTGGGTTGTGGGTTCAAGGTTATTATTGCTCTCTGACAACAAGTGGTACCCAATTAATTACTACTTACAAAGCTTCAATTACTTTTATCTTAATACTTCTAAGAGTTTTCTTCAGATAATCACTGGAGAAGGAGTTTCCACCCTACTTAGCTATTCCCCTAAACTAGTTCTATTTAACTAGGCTATGATAGACATGAAAGATTGTTACTTTGCATTTAACAAATACATACGGAAAATTCATAGTACTGTACTTTAAATTTGTTACATATGCAATTTCAAATAGCTACCACTAGGGGGCGGTGCTAAATACTTAAATGGTATTTCTCTGAGTTCCAAAATGCAGATGTCTAGGCCTTGGAAAATCAGAATCTTCCAAATAAGCGATTGGGAAATCTGTCTTTTCAGTAAGTCTCTTGAGCGAATTTGAGACACACTAAATTAGACAACTGCAATTAAACTCTTTAATTGGCATAAATTCCCTGAACTCCCTCCACAAAAGAAAATCTTCCTTTAGCAAACGCAATCATCCTCGATTAAAAGGAGAGTATGAGTATCCATGTAAAGTGCGTCCATGCCCAACCACTTTTCAGCGCCTCTATTGACTGCCGTCGTCCCTTGGCTAGGCCACTGCAGTAGACTGCTAACCAGTCTCTTTGCTTCCATTTCCCTGGAATCGATTCTCCCTGTGGCAGCGAAAGTGATCTTTTAAAAAGATAAATGCTGTTATCACACTCGCCTGCGCAGAACCTTCTAATGACTACCCCTTACCCTCAGAATAAAATCCAAATGTTTTACTATGGTCTAGCAGACCCTCTGTGAACAAGCTTCTGGCTGCCGCTTCGATGGGCTCTCCTAGCACCTGCAGCCCTGCGCCTCTGCTGTTCTGCGCGCAAACCGGCTTTAACCATTTGTTCAGGGCCTTTGAGCAAACTGTTCCCTCAGCACCTCCCTCACATCTCCATGGCTGGCTCCTTCCTCCCTTCTTTTAGATGTTTATTCAAATGTCAGCTCCACAGAGAGACTATTCCTCACCACCACCGTTAGTCCTGCCAGTGGTGACGGGGCACCCAGGGAGAAAGTGACATATTATTATAGACACTTCTTAAGTTTATTATTATTATTATAGGTTATTAGAAAAGATAGATGATTGTAGACACTATTACAATCACAAAGCACAAGCATAGTACATGTTTATTGAATGAATTAATGGATAAACTTAAGCTAAATCTAGGTGCAAACCGGGAAAATATTAATATATTGTATCTAGGTGAAAACTGGGACCGTCTCTTTATTATTTTAACTATTCAGTAGCTTTTTAACTAAGCTTTCCACATACACTCAACCTTAACACAATCTACCCTTGTCTTGCCTCTTAGGAGTGATTTTCAACAGGGGTATGGGGAGAAACACATCCTTCTAAAATGGCACTTCAGAATTTTCAGGAACCGAGGGATGTATGAAGTTGAAACTGTATACTCAATATATTTCATCTTAATTTTTAATTATTTAATTAATAATGTCTTTAATATTACATTAAGAAAGGCTTATGAAAGCAAATTTTAACAAAATCTTCCCGTACTAACCCTAGAGTGTTACCGTGGTCCTCTTTGCGGACTGAAGATGTTTGGTGTGTGGCCCTCCAGAGCCACTTCCACCCTTGCCTGCCCTGCTGACCTAGTGGCCCGGGAGGCTGACCATTACGGACTGCGTCATATGGGTTCCCCCGTCTCTGACTTATTTGGGAGTCTGGCCAGTGGAGGCATCAGCAGGAGATAAGAGTAGAAAGAAAAGAGAGCGTATATTATCTATTCCCCAGCTCTCTCCCTGTGGATGGCGGTGTGGTTGTTTTCTTCTACCAAAGGACCCAGTTAGGTAAGTCAGGCAGTTCTCTCTGGGTTCGCTGCCCCCTTCTCCGGCCTCAGGAGGCCTGAGGGTGGTAATGGCTCCCTGCAGCTGCCAGTTCTAGGATATTCCCCTGAGCCTGCCCGCACCTTTGTAAATAGGCCCTTCACTTGTCTTTCTGCAATCACTCCTCTGAGTGGGCAATGTGTCTACTACCTGCCCTCAGACTACTATTGTTTGTGAGGGTGTTGTTCTTGTCTGTAATGACAAACAGAATTTAAGTTGCTTAGGTGACTGCATTTCCACCTTTTTATCTCATTGTCTCTACTTCACATTCCCCTCCTTTCCGGAGCTGTTCTCAGTGACAATTTCAAAACTGTGGACCTGCACCTGTCCTGGGAAAGCCAGCACTCCCGGGAAGTCCTAGCATTCTGCAGCTCTCAGCAAAAAGAATCTTGGCTTGGATTTTCTTTCAGAATACTTATATTTTAAGCATAGAGAGCTTTAAAAAAGAATCAGCTACTAAATAGTCTTAAAAATGACTTTCCCACAACACCTGTCACCCTGTTTATTCTCAACACCGCACAAGCGATACTGCTTTAGGCAAGACGGGTTATGTGAGCATTTAACCGACAAATATCAGCAACTGGGAAGCCCATAAATAGCAGCAGAGAGGACAAATAGAATGACTCAGTAAGGCCTCTGAGTCAGACTGGCAGGGACGGGCCTTCCTCCTTAATTATGGGGCACTAAACCCATCATCTCTGAAGTCACCTCTGAGTCTCATCCAACCAATATCATACATCTAGTTTCCTTTGAAGATGTGCAGGCTTCCTCCTTCTGGCTACTAAGAAATTAAAGTGCCTGGGCTGAGAGGGCTCCTGTAAGCGAACAGTCTGTGTCCTCAGTAATTAACCCTCTTCTGAGGTCAGCAGTTGGTCATGCTCTTAGGTGGTCCTGGCTCAGGCACCCTCAGTTTATTGGACCTCGGATAAGTCATTTTAGCTCACTGAATTTATTTCCTCTATGATAAGGGAAGATTAAAGTCAATTTAGCTAACTACCTGACATTCTCGAAAAGGCAAACTGTAGAGACAAAAAAAAATCAGGGGGTTCAGGGATGACTAGGTGGAGCACAGGGAATTTTATGACCATGAAACTATTCGGTATGATGCCGTAATGGTGGATACACGACATTTTACGTCTATACAAGCCATAGAACTGTACAACACAAACAGTGAGCCCTAATGTAAACTATGGGATTTTATTTAATAATAAAGTATCAATATTGATTCATCAGTTATAACAAATATCCCTCAGTAATGGGAGATGTTAACAATAGGAGAAACAGTAGGGAGAAGAGAGGATGGATACATGGGAACCCTTTGAACTCTCTGGGCAATTTTCCTGTAAACCTAAAAGTGTTCTAAAAATAAAATACTTTTTTAATCAGTTTGGATAACATGTGAAAGTACTTTACAAACTCTAAAGGGCTGAATAAATGTAGGGCATAACACCCAAGTGATCTTTAAGAACTTAATTTTAAAAGTTCATTTAGAAGTCAGCTGAGTAGAGCCACAAAGTACATCTTAATTCCCTGTCCTCAAGCCTTCAAAGCTGGTCACCATGGAGGGAAGGGTGGGACTTCAGCCACCAGCCGACTGAAAAGATTTCTACAACATCCAAGCCATGGTACAAAGATTCTGCCTTCACAAAACTACTACCTCTTTCAAATTGTCCAGGAAATTCTAATACACGCTGTCCTGTAGCATGTCTCCTTGTAATTCTCAGCCATCCCACTCTCACCCTGTCCAATATTTAGCAGTTATATATTTGATGAAGGTCACATGTTTCAGAGGTGACAAAGCTAGGAGAAGATCTCAGGATTAAGTTCAGGATTAAGTGCAGTTAGGTTAGGAAGGAAAATCTTTCCTCCTTTTAAGCCAGAGAACGTCATCTGAAATAGACAAAGCTTCTTACGGTGTTTTGCTGTGGGGACATGGGGAGTGTGGATGGCTGTCGCTAGGTTCTCACAAAGGTATCTCTGATGCCCACCATAGCCTGGCAGGTGGAGATGATAAATTATAGGCAAGAAAGAGGACAGATCAGGTCAAAAATTAGCTGTATGTCACCCAGTAATGACAAGACAGGGATTCAAACTCAAGACAGAGGAAGCTGTTCATCAGGCCTTGCCAAGTGAAATTAGCCGGGCTATTTCAGCCAACTTATTCTTGGATAAGGATGGTCAATTCCATTCCCTCTCCTGGGTAATACATGTACTTTTGACAAGAACCTTCAAAGCTTTTGACAAAAACCTTCAGTGTCTGCTACACAATGCTTGCTGGAACTCTGTTCTGGGAGCTATTAATAGGCTTGCTATGAAAAAAGAGGTTTTATGGTCAAATAACTAGGAAATGCTGCATGTGATGGATCCCTTTGTGAGCAGTTATAATACACATTCACACTTTATAGGATCAGGGCAGCCTGCAGCTAAAAAAAAAAAAAAACTACTTAGCTTAGTTTAACCCCAATATTTCCCAAATTTGTTTGAGCATTGTGCACTTTTCAGGGTAAGCTTACAAATAGTCCCTTGAACACCAGCATGGGAAAAACTGACTTTATAAAAGGAAGCAGCTAATGGTGGAAGTACAACTGCCCTGACATGGTTATGGAGGAGCCACAGGGAAATGGCCTCAGATCAGTAGCTTTCCCACCCAGCCCTAGGTGATCATGATGTACTGTCCAGGTGGCAGCAATAAATATATTTGTCCACATCCTGTGTCCACGATTCCCTTCCAACTCAATGTTGGGTCCTGTTATCATCCATTAGGTACTAAAAGTACTCTTGCCCAAGGAGCACTTAGGAGTTAGCTCTAGATTCTAAGGTAATATTATTGTAAACTAGAAAACAAGGAGAAACGGGTGTCTGAAAAGAGAATCAGAACAGAGAACAGAGTCTGACACAAGGAAATGAAGAAAAGCAAGCTGTGAATCTGCCGTCTCTTGCACCCCTCCCACTCACTATCTATGTATTCAAGGATCAACATCCCTAATGAAGGTACCTGAAATTTAAGCCACTTTGAATACGAATAGGACACACAGTGTTTGCACAAAGAAGGATGGAAAAACAGACAATGAGAAAGACTTTTTTGCTGCATGTAACTGTAAATGAATGTGGAAGCTGAGATGTTTGGAATCTCATAGTTGAGGTCACTTTTCAAAACCATTCACAATTTCAGGGCGCAGAATGTCTTACTCACACCAAACAGATTTAGCTAAAGAATGTGTAAAGCCAGAAAGCAGCCATCAGGGTTTTCACTAGGATGAGAGTTTGTCCTGCCTGGGGACACACATGCCCCCACGCAGAGTGGGCCCCACAGCTGTCCACTCTTGGTGCTGGCCTTGTGGAGGAGCAGGGCCAGGCAGGAAGCCTGCTATGGGCAGAACGAGGCTGGGCTTCGCTGGAATGAGCCACTCCCTTAGAGGGTCTAAATGAAGATGAAGAATTTCTGAACCAGCTAGAAGCCAAAACCCATCCAAGAATAGAAGTGGAAGGAACGGGTTTTTTAAGTTTCTTCCATAGCAATCCAGATTAGAACACTGTTTCTAAGGAGGCTTTTGTTTCCCTAGACAACTCTAGTCTCAAAGTGGACTTTCTTGCACAAAGAGGAATGCAATAAAATTGGTTGTGTGAATGTTAAGTTTGAACGCAGAGAAGAATATTAGGCTAGGTCCCAAGCATAAATTGCCACAGGAGGGAGAGACATCTTAGAAGCCAGAGGTGCCCCGATGAGAATGCAAAGTACATTCTTTGCACTTTCATACCAGAAAAGTACAATGTCCAGACAGGAAGATCATACCACACAGTGGTTATGAGCCTGGGCTTTCCATGAGACAGACTTGAGTTAGAATCTCAGCCTCACGCTACTTGCTGTGAAACCTGGGACAATCTTGCTGTGCGATCTTGCTGAGATTTAATTTTCTTAATTGTAAAATAAGTCTAAGACTCTCTAACTCACATGGGGATGAAATGCAAAAATGCATATCATATACTTAGCCTTGTGCCTGGCACATCATATGTACTTGATATATTGTAGTCATTATAAAGGTTAAATTTCTCTCCAGACTGGGTTAGGAGATACCAGCAAAACAGACAAGCCAGTAGGAGAAGTAATGAGGAAAGAAAGTTAAACTCTCCTGTGACTTGATAAAACGTCCGTACAGAAAGACAATCTCAGCAGAGTCGTATCAGGTACACTAAGCCAGTCCCCTGCCCATATTTGTGACTGGGCCCTTATGTCCTCAGCATGACATTGAACTGTTAAGACCAGAAGGTGCTGGGAGAAATGGAAGGATAGGATGTGACTGAATTTTGGGTGAGTGGTTTGCTTTGCAGGAATTGTTTAGTTTTTGGAGAAGAGTGCCAAACTATGATTTTTGCCATGAAACTAACACTTTATAATCATTCTTCAACTTCTATTATATTTTTTTATAAGTTCCTGGCAGTCCTCAATTTTTACAATGTCTTCCTGGAAGCAGGGTCAGAAAACAAAAAGAATGAAACCAAACCCTTTTCCCTGTATGTTTGCTGTGCTACTAGAAAGACACGGGGTCCCTCTCCAAGCTTGGCTGTCCCTCATTTCCCAGTCCCCCCGCCATATGCCATTCAGACACCCCACTGCAGCACGTTCAGCCCGTAGGACGAAAAGGGAAAGCTCAGGGATATTGTTATAAAACACAGTTATAAGATCAATGGAATGGTTTTGAATGCATTTGCTTGCTAATGGGAATTTTTACAAGAGGGAAATAAAAGAGAAATTAGTTCAAATTTCCCTAGACAGATGTTTTAAAGAAATCTGAGCCTTCCAAAATGCTACCAAAAAGCTTTTCTAAATTCTGAGGAAGAAGCAAAATTGTTGTTAGTTAAATGCTTAATGCTGATTACCACCAGTATATTAGTTTTAAAGCAAATTTACACCCCAGTGGAGTTACATTTTTATGTACTATGAGTACATTTTATCAATCATTAGGGTCCCTGGTAAAATCAAAGTAACAATACAACAGCCCCATTTTACAGAGGCTAGAAAATGGTTTTACTTTTTTTTTTTTTTGTACTGGTTTAGAAACTTACGTTGTGATTTTTTTTAATGATATGTTTGGGTATTTGATCAAATATCCCTGACCGAGGAATATAATCTTTAATTATTGCATTATTCCCATGGGAATAAACACTGTCACTGTGTGTGTTGTGACTTCGTTTTTTAAAAGTACATGGTGGCCAGAAGCCTATTAGCCTTGGAGATTACATTTCTACATTTCTATATGTTCAGGAGGGCAAAGCTAACTGAGTTACATCAGCTGTGTGTTAAAAGGGTCCCACCAAAATTTGATAAATGAGGCCAAAAAAAACCAAAAAACAAAAAAAGAAAGAAAGAAAAGCATTTGCTTATTCATCTGTATAAAGTAGTGTCAGGAAAAAATAGGAGCTACCTATGTCACTCAGAGGAAAAGTGTGTTTAAAACAAATGCTATTCTTGATCAAATGAGGCCCCCAACATGATAACACATAGGAGAACTTAGAATCCTAGGACTATATAATAAATGGGGGTGAGGGCACAAAATAAGGAGAAACCTTATTTAGTTCCAGTTGATTCTTAGGTGGCAATATTTGCTTAGCGTTTGCTGTCTTTGCTAGTTTAACCGCATACTCTAATCTTCAATTCAACATTATAGCATTTTTACATTTGCTTTAGGAAAATCACACATCAAGAAACATTTACTTGGATATCCCAAAACATTCAGATTTAGCAGTAAAAATTAATGTATATGATGAATATTTAGACAGTAGCTACTAATTTGCCCCTGCAAGAAAGTCAAGGTGCCAGGAAGACTGAGCTCTTCATGTGAGAACAACAGTAATTATAAGTAGTGCCTTACTCCCTGAGGAAAAGGGTACTTCACTTTCTGAGAAGGAATTTATTTTTGCAGCATGAACAACTATTGGCTGGATTTTAATTCTGTCCTTTCTCAAAAAATAAGTTTGGGTCCTGCTTTTAAAAACAAGCCCAGGAAAAAACAGTCTGAGGGGTCCTGAAATAAGAAAAGGCTTCAGGCTGCTAGTTAGGATATTAAATATTAATATCTGTTCTACAGTTGATCTCATATACTTTGAACCCTTGATCAGGAGTCTCTAGGGCTCTTCCTCAACCTAAAATGTCAGTGGCCCCTCAAACAAGTCTCAGCATGGGTTTGCCTCAAGCATGACACTCACTCTCACCTTTGGACTGGAACAAAAGCCAAAGGTGAGTCCTGGGAAGCTCCAGCAGTGACTCAGCACTGATCATGATGAGCTCCTTGGAGAAACTCAGCCAGATATGAGAAAACAAACGGGGATGGGGCCAAAATTTAGGGTGGTGAGGCACTGAAAAAGTTTGTTTTCTCATTTGTAAATTTTCTGTTGTTGTTGTAATACATGCTTCATTCACCGGGTATGTGACAATCCAGTAGGGACACCACCCTCCATGACGACCTGTGTCTTAGGGTTGGGTTCCAGAGACCAGGCTGTGTACTTGGAACAGCCACCAAGAACGGTCTTTTAAATGCTGGCGTGTCTCAGGGATGTGTCCTCATTCTTTGATCTTCTTACATAATGTGTTCTCCTTCGGTAATCTCATCCATTCCCCCTGAGCAATCTCACCCACAGTTTCAATTATTAACTAAGTTCAGTCAACTCTCGAAACTCCAGACCCCTGTACTGAGCACCAAGGCTACGTATTCCGGGTGGACGTCTCCACCACCTGTCCTGCAGGCCCTTCACGTTCAGCAAAGACCTCACCATCTCCCCCTCTTTCCCAAACTGTCCACCTTCCTGTATCCCTGCCTCGGTGAACAGCACTGCATCCTGCAAAGCACCCAAGCCAGACACCCGAATGTCGTCTTTGACTTTCTCTCCCTCACAACCACGCACGACCAAGTCCTATCAACTTCTTGATTTCTCTCAAACCAGTCCACTCCTCTCCGTCTCTGTCGCCACCACCAGCACAAACCCACGCCACACCACAGGCCTCCCAACTCAAATTCTACGCATTTTCAAATGCTCTAGAGCTTTCAAAGGCTCAATCTGATCTTTCTCACTTGCCTGCTCGAAACCTACTCCCACTGCCCTCAGTGTAAAGCCAAACTCTTCTGTGTGGTTAAAGGGCATTTCTTGATCTATCCCCGGTTTATCGCTGTAATCTCATCACTTGCAGCCTGTAATCTAGTTACTATGACCTAGTCACTGTATTTCAGTGCCCTATTTTGTTTTGTTTTGTTTTTGTTTTTGTTTTTGTTTTCTTACACAAGAAGAAAACACTTCTTGTTGTTTTCTCACTATGTCTCACTATGTTGCCCAGGCTGGAGTGCAGTGGCTGTTTGTAGGAGAGTCCATAGCACACTACAGCCTCGAACTCCCGGCCTCAAGCCATCCTTCTACCTCAGCCTAAGTGACTGGGACTACAGGCTCACACCACTCTACCTGGCCCTATTTACTTTTTTCTTTTCCCTGCTAAGTCATAAACTCCTTGAAGACAGGAATTTAGTCTCGTTCACAGTTACAATCTAGCACTTAGCTCAATAGTGAGTATTCGATCATTGAACTAAAATTCATTTCTTGCATAATTATTTCTTAAGTTTTGGCAGCTATGATTATAACTTAGAAAACAATGTCAATGAACAAATAAATAAATAAAAAGCTCAGATGTGTGAGACCTGCCTTGCATCCACATAATAAAGTCATATTTTCTGCAAGTACATTTTTTCCTGTGTTCTGTAAGGAAATTAAATATATCAGTGTGTCATAGTGTCAGAAAAGGAGAACTTTGAGGACGTACAACACCTAAAGAAGTTTGATGTCATCTGTGTTAGAATACGTCACACTACTGGGCAGCTTGGACACTCAGAATTCTTCATTAGTTACTCTCTCATTGCCACTGCCAGAAATTCAACTCATTTAACATGGACATCCCATCCCCACAAAAACTCATGATTAGTTCATGGAATCCAGGGAAGGATTGAGTAACCAAAACACAGAAAGGACAGCCACGCAGGTGAGTCTCAGAAAGGACTCAAAACCTACTAAGGCTCACCGTGGCTCTTCTGCAACTCTCCTCTACAAAAAAATACACACTCTGACTGGTTCCCTGCACATGATGGGAAACACTACTGTATTGTTTCCAGGGCTGCTGTAACAACATACAAAAAAGTGTGCGACTTAAAACAACAAAAACTTATTGTCTCACAATTCTAGGGGCTGGAAGTCCAAAACCAAGGTGTCAGCAGGGCCATGCTCTGTCGGATGATTTTAGGGGAGAATCCTCCCTGGCCTCTTTTAGCTTCTGGAGTCTGCGGCAATCCTCGGCTTCCTTGGCTTGCAGAGGCAGCACTCCAGCCATGCTTCCGTCTTCTTCCTGCAACTCTTCACACAGTCTTCCTGCTGTGCACGTCTGTCTCTACGTCCAAATTCCCCCCTTTTACAAGGACAATAGTCATGTTGATTCGGGCCCACCTTAATGACCTCACTGTAACTTGATCACATCTGTAAAGACCCTATTTTCAAATAAAGTTACCCTCTGAGGTACAGGGGTTAGGACTGCAACATACTTTTTTGGGGGGAACACAATTCAACCTACAACAACCAACAACAGTTTCCAATGTTTGCATCTAAAGTTTCCTCCACCAGAGGAAAAGTTCAGAAGTCCTTGACCTGGTTTGGGTGGCATCCCCACCTCCTGGACCAAACAACCAAAATGGGGACAGCGGAGTTCTGTGGGAACATGGCTGTTGCTGTAGTAGCCACACAGATGGGAAAAGCCATGCCCAGGTGACATGCAACAGCTATGCCCACATCTGCTTCCCTCCCAGTGACAAGGAGACAGGATAATGTAAGAGGGTAAAGAAAGATACAGACATCTCAGCAGAACGACTGGGAAACATTCACAAGAAGGTGGATGTTATAAAAAAGATCAGGAAAGGAATACATGCTCGTTACATATAAAAAGTCTTCTTTAATATCATGGCTGGGAAACAAACCAAAGCTTTTCTTCAATTTACTGCTGCAAATGAGAGATATATTATTTTTCTTTCTTAGGGGGTATGTCCAACCAATTTTTCTCCCTATGTACAGCATTCCATTATATATATTTTGCATCTAACTTCTTTTATATTCCTGAGGTGAAAGCAGATAAGAACAAATCAGTAAAAAACGGTGGTATCATTTTGGCACCAGAAATAAAGTTCTTTTCTAACCTTGTGAACTATGGCTAAATGGAGGACAAAAGTGACTCAAAATTTCCTTTACTTAAGCTGGCTGCAGTGATGCCCCTGTAGTCCCAGCTGCTTGGGAGGCTGAGGCAGGAGGATCACGTAAGGCCAGGAGTTCAAGGCTGCAGTACACTATGATCATGCCAGTGAATAACCACTGCACTCCAGCCTGGGCAACATGGCGAGACCCTGTCTCTTGAAAAAAATAAAGTAGAAGTAAAAATAAAATTTCCTTTACTTAAGGTTAGTATGACTGTTTAAAAATACATTGAGAATATTATAATTGTTACATTTATTTGCTCCAAAATAAAATTGGGCAGGTTCAAAGTCCACCATTAAAAATGCATTTTAAAATATTTTTAACTATAGAAAATTAGTATTTGTTCGTTATAGATATTCTAGAAAAATGTATGGAAGAATGTTTAAAAATTTAAAATCACCTATAATCCCACCCCTAATTACTATTAGCATTTCAACATCTTTACTTAGTTATTTTCTCTGCTTATGTAAACACATATTTGTAATTTTACAAAGTTAAATTTACATTATAAAGTTTTATGTCCCAGGAGTTTTGTTTTATATTTTATTGTGAGTTTTTTTTCCATACTGGAAATACCATTTTTAATGACAGTGTAATATCCTATGCTATCCATGATTCATATAAACAATCTTTTATTGTTGGACATCTAGGTTGCTTATTATAGTTTTTATTATAAGGATGTCCCAAATATATACATACACAGTTTTATTGTAAGCACAGCTAATCACCCCTAGAAGAGATGCAAAGCTTTCAGCCATCGCTAAGCAAATTTCAATTTATTCTACAGAATCAGCCTCTAAAATGAGATAAAAATCTAAATCATCATTTAGAAATTTACCAAAATGTATACAATTAATAAACATGTACAATACCGACTTGCAAACTGTCTTATATATTGAAAAACATATTATTCAAATTCCTTGTCTCCCTCCCCAAATCTTTTGGGAATCCCATCTCATGCTAATAAATATTTGCAGAGTCAGAGGAGATGGAACTAATATCTGTGTTGATGTCTATATTTTGGGGGGATCAAAGGGCTGCACATTCCACCTCTGTTCCAGAGCTGATAATCCAAGTTCTCTTAGGCAGTATAACTAGGGATTATGTCCCTAGAGAGATGCAGCCCTGCCACCGCTAGAATTAATTAGTGCAATTTAGTGAAAAGAGCTCAGGACTTACACTCACCCACTCACCACACCTGTGTCTAAATCTTGGTGCTGGCACTTCTGAGAATATGTCTTTCGGAAATTCAATGTCTGTGAGTCAATTTAGTGTCTTTAAAATAGGGATGGAGAGAAGTTAACAATGCTTTCCATAAGCTATCTCAGTTAACTCTCACTAAAAAATGATCCCTTTTAGAAATAAGAAAACAGACTCAGATTGGTTAATTACTCAAACTGCTAAAGAGGCAAGGCAGGATTTGTTTCTAAATCTGTCTAACCCTAAAGCTCATGTCCCTCCCACCCACCACTACCCCGCACACACCCAGACTTGTTGCTTCCTGGGCTCACTTGGACTGTGGGGAAATTAGCTGGATTTGAGTGTTCCCTCTAGTATAGTGAGCACAGCTTTCAAGCCCACAGCACTTTTTGCATTATGGTTCGCTGGGATGGAGGGTAGGGACCTACGTGGGCCAGGCAAGTAAAACATTCACCTCAGGCACAAAATGTAAGGGACCACAAAAACTCAGTCATCAAAACAAATAATATTTTGATACAATATTTTTAAAAATCTAAATTAATGCAAAAAAATCCATGATTAACAAAATAACATTTTACATAAAAACAAGATCTCATAGTGCCATGTCAAGCCCTACTGGAGCCCAAGGCGAAGGAAAAATGCGCAACCCTATCCACATGTTTTTTTAATGGTTAATTATAGTAAGTGCTATGTAATAGTAATCCCTTAAACACATATAAGTTTTTCCAAAACATTAGAGTAGTTTAAAAATATTGAAAAAATTGAAAAGTGGGTATATTAAAAATCATATTATTTTAAGTTTAAATATTTTACTTATGCCCAAAACAATTTTATTATAAATTTATTTTCCAGCTTTAATGGAAGCAAACTCATCAATAATATTTTTGTTAAATCCAATAACAATTTTTTTTTTTTTTTTGGAGACAAGGTACACAGTACCTTGGCCTCATCATAGCTCACAGCAACCTCAAACTTCTGAGCTCAAGGGACATTCCTGCCTCAACCTCCCAAGTAGTTGTGACTACAAGCACATGTCATCATGCCCAGCTAATTTTTTTTACTTTTTGTAGAGATGGAGTCTTGCTATTTTGCCCAGGCTGGTCTTGAACTCCTGGTCTCAAGCCATCTCCTTCCCCACCCCTCCCCCAGCCTCCCAAAGTTCTAGGATTACAGGTGTCAGCAGCTGCCCCTGGTCTATTAAAGCCAATAACCATTTTTAAAAATACATAAAACCATGTATCCAGTTCTATAGTATAGTATGCACATCCTTCCTTTTGCAATATGGCTCAGCACAGCACTGGCTGGGACCACGACTTATGAAAACCAGCCTCAAATATTTCAGGGATTCTGTAAATGGGAACAGACCATCTGATAATATCGGATTCCTCAAGTCTACTATCAAAGCTCCTTTTGGGTAGTAGCCTCTCTTTTCATAGAAAAATATCACTGTGCAGCCCACTTTTAGGGTAGTATTCCTAAAGGCCAATGAAGACCAGCTGTGTTCTCCTAACAACAGGCATCGATCAACCTCACACATGTGCTGATGCTCCAGCACTTCTGTGTGGACTTCCAAGCTTAGTTAAGCGCTAAATATCTGAGAGTTACTATCTCCTAAATACCCCAAAATCGAGGTTTTGCATAACTTTCCTGGAATACACACATTCATTTAACAAGCATTTATTAAGGACCAGATTCCTACTAAAGAAAGAAAGCCATACCTGGGTTTGTTTGTAGGTCATGTTATCCAGGCTCACATTTTTAAAATACCAATTAATAGTGTGTCTCCTTATGTATTTTGTCATTAAAAAGCACGTATTAAGCACCTTTTATTACAGAAAGGTCTATATAATAATACCTTACACTTTTATGATTTTGACTTGCATTCGATGCTTATGAAGATACCATGAGGTAGGCAGATATTATCTTTTATAGAAATTAATTTGTAAACTCATATCTTTAAAGCTGGAGATTATCTAGTGATCAGCCCTCTCATTTTTCAGATGAGGAGATCAAGCCTCTGAGCAGTGATGACTCTTGCCCTTGGTCATCCAGCTATTAATAGCTCAGGACAGAACTGGTGTTATACTCGCCATCCTCTGATTCCAGGTCTAATGCTCTTCCCACCCTGCCATGTTGCCTCTTTTAACAAATACACAGCCTAACAACATGTGATTTCAGCTAGACAGGTGCAGACAAACCAAACAGGACTGTAAGGTCGAATATGAGACAGTCTAAAATGACCAAATGAATATGAAA
>CAUYRT010037878.1:0-14422 GCA_963574885.1 Lepilemur ruficaudatus | reverse complement strand
AAATTAATTGGCCAACTAAATATATATAGAAAAAATTAGCCGGGCATGGTGGCGCATGCCTGTAGTCCCAGCTACTCGGGAGGCTGAGGCAGAAGGATCGCTTGAGCCCAGGAGTTTGAGGTTGCTGTGAGCTAGGCTGATGCCACAGCACTCTAGCCCAGGCAACACAGTGAGACTCTGTCTCAAAAAAAAAAAAGCCAGAATAAAGGAATTTTTTATTTCAAATTATTCCAGATCCTGAGATTTCTAAAATCTGTTTCCTTTCCTCTCTGGGAGTTTATTGAGAACTTTCCACTCAGACTTCCTAAATACCCACTCAGATATGGTGAATTTCCCGGGTGCATTGGACCAAGGAAGGACGGATTTACTTTTAATTACAATTAAAGTTCTAATATATTGGATCTAAAATCATAGCCACATCCCAACAGTCACCTGTGGTTTTATTGGAGGAAAGGCTGCAGAATTTAAAACACCAAAACTGCTATAGCCTAGGCGATCCACTGAGAAGGGTTAAAATAATTAGAGGAACATCCCCGTAGGCTCATGTTGTAAGAAACCCGCAGAAACCTACCTAATCACCCCCTCCTGAACAGTGAGTGGTTTAAACATCCACTTTCTGCAGCTGAGGCCTCTAAAGCAGAGGAGTTGCTATGCTAACGGCTCCACCAGCTTCATTTCATGGCTGAGTAATGGACATTATCTATATTAAAGGCAATTAAGCCAACAAGTCCTTAAAATTAGGCCCAGTGTATGGCCCCAGAGGCTAACTAAGGATGTTTATAATAGAAGCTTCTGAGGAACCTAAAAGAATTGGAGGACAGAGAAAGGCTCATTTGAGGAGCTTTTTAAGTACTAATGAATACCAAAATAAATGAATCCTCATCTGTATCACCCCAGAAACACATACCCAGTTTTCAGCTCCAACTCCAGCTCACACTGGTATCTTATGCAATTAGAATGTCTAAAACCTACTCTTAACAGATTATGCATTTTATTCATCTAACCTAAACTACATTCTGGAATGAATAATGTTTTAATTTCGTTCATTCAGTGAGTTGGATGGTGTCTGGGGAGTGGAAAAATAACACTCCCAGCTCATGCCTGAGTCTTCCAGAGCTCTGTCAGGGCACAAAGTTTGATAAAGAATATGGCTATTTAGACATTATTTTACACACTCAGCTTTCCTGACAATGATTATTTTGTCTTACTGTCCCTTGAGGGCTCCCGTAGGATGCCATTTGGGGATGCATTTAAAGCAGCGGTTGGGGGCAAGTCTGTTAATGCTGTTGTCCACCTGAAAAAAGAAAAATGCATCTTCATTTACAGAAAAAAATGAGGGCACTGGGACACAGAAATGAGAGGCCAAAAAAATCCTTAAGAAACTCGGAAGGGAAAGCACTGTTAGACTTATTAGAAGTGAGTGCTGTAAAGGAAAACAATTATATTGGTGTCTTTTTGTTTTTCTTTTCTAAGGCAGGAAAAAGATTGAATAACTCTCAGTCATGAGCCTCTGAGCAAAAATGAACTTATGAAATAGTAAGTCTCTGGCCTCAGATCCTGAAATTGATCTGAAATTGTTAACATACCAGGTCTCACCACAAAATTGTAGAGCCCCTCCTCACAGCCTCTCAGCACCTCGGTGGCACACATACACACCTGTGACGGCGCACAGAATGAGAAAGCCATCATAAAACTTAGCAAGAATAACATCAAGACAAATGGACTTCCTGGCAGAAAAATTTTAAGACCTGCTTATAGCCATTCATTGGAATCATTTGATAGCAGTTCACCAGAAAAAAATTTCAGACTCGGTGATAGAGGCACATATCCTACCTTAGCTCACAAAAGGACAGAGGCATGGGCACTACTGAACCCTAATGGCTGTCATCACTTTTTAGGGTGTGGAATGTGTCACTGCAGTTTTGCAGAGACTAAATGATGTGGTAAGGAACAACTAGGGAATCCATGACCAAAGTGCAACTTTTATTTGAATAGTTATTTGATAAATTACCTAAGGAGAATTAAAACTGAATGTACTAAAACTAATTCATTAAACCAGTATCTGCTATGCTTCTACACTGTGCCAAGTACTGGCATGTTGAAGAAGACGTCCTCTTTGGCTCCAGGTAGCTAGTAAACTACCTAGCTCCCAATCAGAACCAGAGCTCCCAATCTAGTATGGATTCATCTGTCACCTGTGCTAACACTAGCATTGCTGGGAAAGTTGATTGCTTGGAAAATTTCTTGAAAGAAATACAAATTGGAAAATCTTTCAGCCAATTAGCAGTCTATACAAAGGAATCTAAACTATGCCAAAAAAAAAAAAAAAGTAATTTTGACCTTTTCAGACAAAAGTAAGGTAGAGTCATATTTCTCTCTAGTCTTTTTTAAAAAATAAAAACCACTAAGTTACTGTAAGGAATCATCCCTAATTAATAGAACTAGCATTCATAATGTGTCACATTTCTAAGATGTTGATACAATTCTCTTCTCAAACCCATTATGAAAAAAGTACAGTTTTCCAATTATATACTCTACTTACTGCCAAATAGTATGCTTGCGCTGAATTCAATAAGAACTTGTAACAATACACTGGTCTGTTTAGTCTCTACTAAATTAAAATTGAAATAAGTGACAGGTATCTTGGAAACCAGGATGAATAAATGCACTTTCTCTCGTCTTTCAGTTGGACATTGCACAGATCAAATTATATCATTGAGCTGTGGTTCCTGGAATATATAAATGCTTAATGTCCAAAAAATGCAGTGTCTGCAGCCCAGATAAGTGAAGTGAGTTACCTAAGGTCACATAGCCAAACAGCAGCAAAGCCAAAGCTAAATGCCAACCAGCATTCCTTTTCTGTCATTAGACTGCTTCTTTCATCCAAATGGCAAGGCAGTGTTGCTTGGCATTTAAGAGAGCCCAGGGCTCTAGGGTCGGGTTGCCTGGATTCAAACCCCAGCTGTGCCATTTGCTAGCTGTGTGACTTTGGGAAAGTTACTTAGTCTTTCTGTTCTTCTTTCCTTATCTATAAAATAAGGATAATAATAACCTTTCTTCAAATGGTTGTTGGAGGATTAACTAAGTTAACTGATGGTACAGTGCTGGGCACTCCAAAATGTTAGCTTTTGTTTCCCCCCTCCCCTGTGAATATTTAAAGAGCATGATTAATGCACCGCTGTTCAGTTAGGAGGTATGATTCTGGCTGCACCATCTGCTGTAAAAACAGGGTACTTGAGCAGATTCTGCTAAGAGAGATGCAGGTGGAGAGCCACACACAGTTCTGGGCAAGTGGGCTGGGTATGGACTGGTGGCAGTGCTTCTAAACCCTTGCTTGTCCTTGGCACACAGAGGAAGTGATGTATTTGTATAGCACACCGGGGTGAGCAGACAAGGCTGCCTGAGGCTCCAGGCTCCCCAGGTCCTGTCTGCTTACTCCAAGGACTGGGAGAATAAATGGCTCAGCCCCCCCTTGCAGCCTTTCTGTGGCTTATCAGCTGGAAAGCTTTACTGAGATCCTTGTCAGCATCTCACAGATGCTTTAGTTCTGATTAGGAATATGGAATTGTCCCCACATAGGCTGTAAGTAAAACAGGATCCAGTTTGTCCCAACCAGCTCCTCTGGCAGGTGTTTGGAGAACATGTATGCTGCCTGGGTCTACTGGGTGGGCTAAATAGATGCTGATCCCACCTCCAGGAACCCTGCCTTGGAGTTCAGACACAAGACGTGAATAGGTGAAAGAGTCTAAGTACAGGCAGCACATGGTAAGTGTGCGGTGAGCAGTGCAGACAAGATGCCAGGGACTCTGGATAGGGGAGGTTTGTTGTGTTTTCCTAAGAGAGACATCAAGCTGGCACAGTATCTATGGGGGACTTCTTGGCCATCCAGACATTGGCATTCTGCTGAAAGCAGAGAATCTGTTGCTTTCTTGGCCTTTCTGCCTGATGATTTGGTTGTTTGGAAGGTAGAAGAAACCCTGCAGGCATTAACTTGTTAGAATTCTGGTCAGCAAGGAAGACTAGGTTGGAAATGTGTAAGTGACAAGCTCCTTGGAGGAAAATAAGCCTCATATCTTGGGATCGTTAATGTGAAATGAATGAAATTCAGGATTTAATCCTCCATGTATTCTAATCTTTAGAAAATCCGATTTCAAAATGTCAAAGAAAAGATAGACCTGAAAGGGAATCTTTTTCATATGGGCTATCAATATAACATAGATTCCCTGAAACAGAAGGGCTTTCAAGAGCTTCTCAGATAAACCCACAATTTAAACAGTATTTTAAAGAGAAGGAAGGTAGAACATATGATCAAAAACAAAGGAGCACAGAACTTTCTTTTAAAGAACTGTCAAGTTTTGTAGATGCGCAGTTTGGCTGAAGCAAAAAAGATGAACAATTTAATAACAGCCATTCTTGAGGATGATATATGAGATTAAGGAGCAGAAGCAGAGCTATTCAACTTCTGTCTTGCTTTTCTCTTTTTCAACAAGGAAGACGGTCAATATACTAACTGTAGAAGGTGATGAGAACAAACAGAGGGAAACTGAAGTCTGAAACAAGAGAGAATAGTCAGGAAAGATTTTGCTGCTTTGTGATTAGTTCAACTTTAGGCTCAGAAAAATGGTCTCCCAGAGTACTGAGGAAATTTGTACTTGTCATTCTGAGTCAGCATCAATCCCCTTTGAAAAACTAGGGAGTGTTGGGAAAATGCCAGAAGAGCAGACAGGGAAGTGCCATACAGTTTCTTGGAAAATGAATTCCAAAAACTAGACTGAAAAGCTAGTTGGTGATACTGAGGAAAGTTTGAGAACAGAGTCTTTTTTAAGCAACTGTAAAGGAAGTAGTGTTCACTTAGGAACAGCACAGATTTGCTCAGAAGAAGTCATGCTAATCTTTCAAGATTCTTAGTAAGCTAAGAGTAGGAGGACTATCTAACCTGATGAGTAGAATGTGTCAGAAACCAACATTTAAAGTTGAAACACTAGGTAATCTACAAACTTCAGAAATAAGACGAGGATTACTGCTAATTTCAGTATCATTCTGGAGGCCTTACCTATGCAATAAGCCAAGAAAACAAAATAAGGAATAACTACTGAAAAGGAAGAAGCAAAATTCATGTGGATTATCTTCTTAAAATCCGAGTGAATTCCAACTAATAAGAGAATTGAGCAAGGTGGCCAGAGGCAGAAATATCCTAAAGTTAGCAGCTTTGTAATCTAGTCATAAAATATTAGGGGATATGTAATAATAAATGAGGTCTATTTTCAGTTGTGACAAAACTGAAAAATACCTAGAAATAAAGTTAAGAATATATGTTCCATGCCTTAATGAAAAAGTTAAAAATTCTGACTAAAGAACATTTTAAGGGCTCTGAATAAACAGAAGAAAATATCTTGTTTCTTATGAATACATTCTTTCAAATTAATCCATAATGTTTAATGCTCCAAATCAGAATTCCAATGGGATTTTTTGTAGTAACTTGAATTCTAAAGTAATTACTCTGGAAGACTAAGTGCATGATAACAGCAAAGAAAAAAACAAAAGAAAAAGTAATGATGTGGGAAAGGGAATATAATTTGTATTATTAGATATAAAAACTTACATTAAAAGAAGAGAATTCAGACAGTCTAGATACTAAAGAATCTAGAAACAGACACAGGTTTATACTGTGTATAAGGCATGGGAAATCAAGAAAATGGAAATTACTCTAGGCATTTCTTTCAGAGGGAATTTAATACAGGAATTGCTTATACAAAGGCTGAAAGAACTAAAGAGCTAATTTGAACAATAAGGCAGCCCAGAAATTAGCAATAACCAGAACCTGCTTGTCATTCCTGGAGCTGGAGGGACAAAGGGAGGTGGCAGTGTTCCAGCACCCAGGAGCAGGAGGACAGGAAGCCAGAGCCACAAAGAACTCACACCTGCTGCTGGAAACATCACCTGAGGCACAAAAAGATGGGGGAGATACAGCCTGACTTAACCTATTTTTTCCACCTTCCAGCCATGTCATTGGCCAAATCTATGTAGAAGCCGGAGGGCAGGGAGCCTGGAAAGTACAGTTCCTTGCGAACAGATTAGGTCCAGAGGGAGAACAGAAAAAGGATCTGAGAGCACTCAGAAAAGTGATTGGCACATATGAAGATGGCATTCAAGTTCCTGGGGCAAGGGTGAAGTATTCTTAGGATGATGTTAGAACAGTTGGTTCTCCATTTCAGAAAAAGTTAGAACTTTACCTCGCAAGACACATAAATTCCTGATGAGTTCATAATCCAAATGTGAAAAATAAAATTATAAAAGCAGAAAGCTCATTCTCATGCCAACACTGAGCTCAGGCAAGTCCCCTCTCACCAATTAGTGTGCATTGTCACCTCCAGGCCTGAGCGCCCAGTGCAGCCCCTCCCCCAGCTCACTCTCGCTCATCCTTCAGGACATCACCTCCTTCAAGCATCACTACCCTAGGAAGTCTTCCCTGTTGGCGCCTTTCCAGATGGGGTTGGGTACCCCGCCCCTGCTCAGCAAGGCAGCAGTGAGCTCCTTGAAGGTCAAGACAGCGTCTCATTTGTCTTTACCCTTGTGCCTAGACAGTGCCAGGCACAAGAGTTGACTTTAAATGTTTATTGCATGCACTGATATTTTATGTTATTCTCAGTCTAACCAGTATTAGTTGAGCACCTGCTATGTGCTCAGCACTTTTCTTAGCACAGTGGAGGACACAAAAACACGTGAGGCTACAGTCTCTATTCCTACAGAATGAACTGTATAGTTGGGAAGATAAGATGTATACACAAGCCTATCTTAGCCAGGGGGGGTTCTGAGGAGGACTTGGATTTTCCTGATGAGTGCACCTGCTGCCTTAAATAGAAGCCGAGACAGATGGGAAGGTGCAGCAGATGGGCAGCACTTGAGGCAGCGAGTGGAGGGGCGGGAGTCCTGGACTGTGTCCCAGGTTCAGCCAGGTACCCGCTGTGTGACCTGGTCACCTCGCATCTCCCCACCTGCAAAATGAGGAGGTTGGACCAAGGCATGGTTCCCAGCCCTGGCACACACCGGATTTAGTGCCTGATTATAATGCAATTGGTCTGGGGTAGGGCCTGGGCATTGATATTTTTCAAAATCTCCCCTGGTTATTTTTTTTATCAGGTTTATTAGGATAAACATCACATACCATACAATTCACCAAATTGTACGATGTAATGTTTTTAGTATTTTCAAGAACTCATGTAACTATCACTACAATTGAATTTTAAAACATTTTTCATTGTCTCCCCCCACAACCACGCCTGACTAGTAAAAAGTAATAAAAAAATAAAACATTTTCATCCTTCCTAAAAGAAACTCCATACCCATTAGCAGTCACTCCCCATTTCTCCTCATCCTCCCCAGTCTTAGGTAGCCACTAATCTACTTTCTATTTCTACGGATTTGCCTATCCTAAACATTTCATATAAATGAAATCATACAACATTTTGCCTTTTGTGTCTGGCTTCTTTTGTGTAGCATAATATTTTCAAGGTTCATTCATGTCATAGCATGGATCAATATTTTATTCCTTTTTATAACTGAATGTTCTATTGTATGGGTATACCACATTTTGTTTATTCATTCATTAGTGGATAGACATTTGGGTTGTTTCTGCCTTTTGGCTGTTATGAATAATGCTGCTGTGAACATTCATGTACAAGTGTGTGCATGGACATGTTTTCATTTCTCTTGGGCATATACTGAGGAGTAGGATTGCTGTCATATGATAACTCTATGTCTAACTTTTGAGGAACTGCCAGGCTCTTTTCTAAACTGGCTGCACCATTTTGTATTCCATCCAGCAGTGTAAAGCATTCTCCTAGTGATTTTAATATTTATCCAGGGTTTAAAACCACTGAACTGGATGGTATCTGAGGGGCTCTGTTTCTAAAATTCCATGATTTCTTATCCATAATTAGATACCCAGGGCTCTCCCAAAAAGACCATGTCACTTACAATATGGCTGAGCCATAGGGTGTATGATTGGCCCCTCAGAGCACCCTGATCACTCAATCACTCAGCCTTGTTTTGTTGGGGTTTTTTTGTTTGTTTTTTAGAGACAGGGTCTTGCTATATTGCCCAGGTTGGTCTTGAACTCTTGGCCTCCCAAAGTGCTGAGATTACAAGCATGGGCCGAGCCTCTCATTCAGCCTTGTTTTTGAGAGAAAGCCCTGTGTTCCAGCTTGGGACCCTCCCTCCATCCCTTCCCTGTGCTGGTCACAATTCTGGTGGTAGATTCTGGAGGACACCATTATTCAATATGCAACACATTTTGACTGAACATCATGTGTTTGGTAGTCTGGCATTCCAGGGCCAGGGAGGGGAGAGGCTCTGATTGTGAGTACCTAGGGGATTGGGCAGAGCTGGCAGACCAACTCCCCCACCTTGACCAACCTCACTGGTTCTACAGAACCATGCCCACCCCTAATATAGCCAATAAAGTCCCCTATGACACAGGCCCCAGTAGGAACACCAGCTTTTCTGCAGTTGCAGGCAGAATGGGGAACAAGGTCTTTCTCCCAAGACAAGGGAAGAGAACAAATGAGATGAACTTTAATTCTCACTTTGCATTTACTTACAGGGCACATTATTCAACTTCACTAAGCCTCAGTGTCAAATGAGGCATCAACAGCTTCCTGGCATAAAATCTGAAAATTAAACATTAAAGTGCCTAGTATAGTACTAGGCACACGGCAGCCCATTCTTCCAGGCCAAATTCCTTCTCAACTGCAAGCTCTTGGAAGAAGAGGTTCCTCTATCACTCTGAAAACCAGGACTTGAAACCTCCCTTTAGAATACCAGAAACCTCATGAGCCTCACTCATTATTGATGGTGAACATGAAGCTGGCCTCATGTCCTGGGCCTTAGCCAAGGACCCTGAGTGCTGCTGGACGTTCTGGGGCGGGCTTGACCTTCTCTGATGTCCCTGTGAACAGGACAGATGCACAACCTAGTGGAATTTGTGTGAATAGCGCCTCTGGGAATTCTGCCCAGAACAATCCATGATGCCATGATTAGTTTCCATAATGGACCCACAACCCCATAAAACTTCTCCATGTTAGAATCTTCCGGATAGTTCCCATGAGCCTGAGAAAGCTCCCAGGTCATTATACTGCCTAAGAACCTTTGCTCTTCTAACAACCCTTAACCTGACCAGATTCCCGCATCCAGCTTCAGGCAGCTTCTCTGACCCTCATCTATTTCTCTTCCCATTTGTCTCTTTCTCAGTCTCCCCCTTAAGTAGCTTTAAGATGAAAGTCACACATGCATATTTTACTTGACATGTTATTAAATGTGATTTCTCACTCCCGGCACGCATACGCATATGCATACACACAAACACACACACACACAAACTGTTCAACTCTTTTCTCTGAGTTTTTGAAATTAAAAGCCACACACTTTTAACTTAGAAAGACAAATGCATGATACCACTGTGTTCTTCCAAGTCCGTGGCAGACATCACTAATCAATCACAGCAGTCTTTCCCCCTGAGCTGGGCACCACCTCAGAATCCTTTTCAATCTTGCATTCCAAGCAGAGTGCGAATCAATTGGAGTTGGCATGAGAGATGATATCTATTTGCCATCCCTCAGAAACTCTTACTCAAAGCTTTCCAACTCCACCTCCAGCCCTGAATGTATGCCAGATCTCGGCTACAAGACATCTTTCCCTTTGGGTGTTCATTCTCACACTCACTGTTACCCGTCTGAAGCTCAATCATAATTTTCTCTGCTCAAAGCAGCCCTCATTCTCCACCTCCTTTTTTCTATTAATGACACGCCATTTGCCCAGTCCTCTAGGCTGAAAATATTGGAATTTTCTGCTCCCTCCATGTCTCCATGTTTTCCCATTCTCAAGTCCAGCCAATCCCCTCCACCCCGGTCCGTCTCTTAACTTTCCATGTTTCTCTGACTTGTCCCTCTTGCCTAGGCAATCACAGCGCCCACTGTAGTAGGCTTTGATAGCCTTTGGTAGGCAGCTGGCTGTAATGGGGAGGAAGGGCAGGTGGAAGCCTTCAGCTGGAAAGCACTCTGGTCCTTCCAGGCAACAGGGAGTTTTCTCTGTTCTGAGCTCCCAGTCTTTGCACCTCCTAAGGACAGAAGTTATTTTCAACATATTTGAGAGACAGGAAAAATAACATTAGCAGGTTCTGGAGTCTACAGAGGAGTTGTCAAATCCTTGCTGCACGTTTCATCAATCCTTCCTTCCTTCTCTCAAAAACTTATGGAGCACCTCCTATGTATCAAGCAAAGGTCTTCACATTTGTAAAATGGAATCTTTTATGTAAACAGCTAGCACAGTACTTGAGACATAGCAAGTACTGGGTAAGTAACTGGGAGAAAGGATGATTCTCAGATCCAGAAATGCACCCAGAAATCGCCTAACCCACCTTGTGGGGTAACAGGTCCAGAGCAAATACCTGAGGCTTCCTTGCAAGGTATGGGCAGAACTGAGGCCAGGTGTTTCAACTCCAACCTAGTGCACTGTGTGCTGCCACAGTGCGGCCTCCACGGGGAGAGATGGGCACCCTGTTTAGGTTTTAGGTTGGAGAGGTGAAGGTGGATCATGATCCCCAGAAGCCAAAATCATGCCTCTTCCACACTGTTACACATGCACACACAACGTAGGACTGTCCTTGAGCAAAGTCTCCAGAAGGCAGCTGGGGTAGATCAGAGATTCAGCTCTGAGGGCAATGTGGGGGACAACCAGTGCCACTTCTTCCAGACTCTCTCCTGCATCTGCAGCAGAGAGCTCGATGATTCCTCCTTCCTCCAATGTCCCCAAGTGACAGGCCTGCAAGCCCTGCTCACATGACTGCAGAAATATCAAAGGGCAGCTTACCTCACTCCACACACTGGGCTGGTCCAGGCCCCACTCTGCAGCGGTCTCCCAGCAGAGATCCTGGAGTATCACTCCGACCGGTTAGTGCTCCACACAGCATTCAGAACGAATCTTCCAAAACGTAACTCTTCTGCTTAAAACCCTTTCCGTGATAACCTGGCACAATGACCCCCACGTAACTAGCTCTGCTTGTTGTTGTATTCTCACCTCCTGCTACTTCTCTCCTCACTTCTCTTCTCCAGACATCCGGTTCTTTCACCCACCATTCCTTTGCTTATACTAGTCCTTAGGCCTGTACCAGCTGTTTTACCTTTTCTACCTGAAAGAAATTGTGCTCACCAAAAAACAATAACAAATAATACACTGCCTCTGATTTACAGCATGTGGATTATATAAGCGGAAGAAACCCAACTACCTCCAGCAATAAATACAGAAATGCACTTACTTCAGTTGTGGTTGGAACCAGGTGCTCAAAATATACCATTAAGGCTTTTTCTCTTTATCTACCTTTAACCTGTGCTCATCCTGTCTCCCTGTGTGTGTTGGCCTCATTCCCACAGATACTGTATCTTCATGTCCAGGGAAGATGGTACAAATAGCCTCAACCTCAAATTATATCATCCTTTTTTTCTTTGAGACAGGTCTGGCTTTGTTGACCAGGCTGGAATGCAATAGAACAATCATAGCCCATAGCAACCTCAAACTCCGGGGCTTCAGCGATCCTCCTGCCTCAGCCTCCTGAGTAACTAGTTCTATAGGCATGTGTCACCACACCTGGCTAATTTTTAAATTTTTTGTAGAGACAGGGTCTTGCTGTATTTCCCAGGCTGGTCTCGATCTCCTGGGCTCATGTAATCCTCCTGCCTCAGCCTCCCAAGTACCTGGGACTACAGGCACACACCACGACACCCAGCTAATTTGTATCTGTTTAGTAAAGACGGGGTCTTGCTCTTGCTCAGGCTGGTCTCGAACTCCTCAGCTGAAACAGTCCTCCTGCCTCGGCTTCCCAGAGTGCTGGGATTACAGGCCTGAGCTACCGCGCCCGGCCTATGTGGTCCTTATAACCAGAGCTGGCTTGCTTATCCATTGTATGCAGTAGGCTCAGTATCTTGGGCTCACAGTACTTTCAGGGTCCCACAAAAATGTCATAGTTTCTTTTAAAATCAGAAGATGAAAATGAACTTTTAGCTGAAGAACATGTTTTAATATATGATATTGATATATTTACTTTTATACAGTCATAAAGTATAATTTATTTTTATTTATTTATTTTTTTAAATTTTATTTCAGGGTATTATGGGGGTACAAATGTTTAGGTTTTGTGTGTTGCCTTCCCTCCCTTCCCCCCCAGAGTCAGAGCTTCAAGCATGTCCATTCCCCAGATGGTGCGCATCTCACTCATTATATATGTATATACCCATCCCCTCCTCCCCACTCCCATCTGTCCGACGCCTGATAAATGTTATTCCTATATGTCCACTTAAGTGTTGATCAGTTAATACTGATTTGCTGGTGAGCACATGTGGGGCTTATTTTTCCATTCTTGGGATACTTCACTTAGTAGAATGGGTTTCAGCTCTATCCAGGAAAATACAAAAGGTGCTATATCAACATTATTTCTTATAGCTGAATAGTACTCCATGGTATACATATACCACATTTTATTAATCCACTCATGTATTGATGGGCACTTGGGTTGTTTCCACATCTTTGCAATTGTGAATTGCTGCTATAAACATTCGAGTGCGGGTGTATTTTTTATAGAATGTCTTTTGGGTAGATGCCCAGTAATGGGATTGCTGGATCAAATGGTAGATCTACTTGTATCGCTTTAAGGTATCTCCATATTGCTTTCCACAGAGGTTGCTCTAGTTTGCAGTCCCACCAGCAGTGTATGAGTGTCATATCTCTCTGCATCCACGCCAACATTTATTGTTTTGGGACTTTTTAATAAAGGCCATTCTCACTGGAGATAAGTGATATCTCATTGTGGTTTTGATTTGCATTTCCCTGATGTTTAGAGATGTTGAGCATTTTTTCATATGTTTGTTGGCCATTATTCTGTCTTCTTTTGGAAAGTTTCTGTTCATGTCCTTTGCCCACTTTTCCCAAAGTGATCTACAGAGTCAATGCAATCCCTATTAAAATACCATCATCATTTTTCACAGATATAGAAAAAATAATTTTACGCTTCATATGGAACCAGAGAAGACCCCATATAGCAAAAGCAATCCTAGGCAATAAAAAAAAAAAAATGAGAGGTATCAATTTACCAAACTTCAAACTATACTACAAGGCTATAGTAATTAAAACAGCTTGCAACTGGCACAAGAACAGGGACATTGACCAGTGGAACAGAACAGAGAACCCAAATATAAAACTATCCTCATATAGCCATCTAATCTTTGACAAAGCAGACAAAAACACACACTGGGGAAAAGAATCCTTATTCAATAAATGGTGCTGGGAAAACTGGATAGCCACATGTAGAAGACTGAAACAGGATCCACACCTTTCACCTCTCACAAAAATCAATTCACACTGGGTAACAGACTTGAACCTAAGGTGTGAAACTATTAGAATTCTAGAGGAAAATGTTGGAAATACTCTTCTAGACATTGGCCTAGGCAAAGAATTTATCAAGAAGACCCCAAAGGTAATCACAGCATCAACAAAAATAAATAAATGGGACCTGATCAAATTAAAAAGCTTCTGCACAGCCAAAGAAACTGTCACGAGAGCAAACAGACAACCTACAGAATGGGAGAAAATTTTCACAAATTTTCGCAAGCTACACATCCGATAAAGGGCTGATAACTAGAATCTATTTAGAACTCAAGAAAATCAGCAAGAAAAAATCAAACAACCCTAACAAAAAGTGGGCAAAGGACATGAACAGAAACTTCCCCAAAGAAGACAGAACAATGGCCAACAAACATATGAAAAAATGCTCAACATCTCTAATCATCAGGGAAATGCAAATCAAAACCTCAATGAGACATCACTTATCTCCAGTCAGAATGGCCTTTATTAAAAAGTCCCAAAACAATAAATGTTGGTGTGGATGCAGAGAGATAGGAACACTCGTACATTGCTGGTGGGACTGCAGACTAGTGCAACCTCTGTGGAATGCAATACGGAGATACCTTAAAGCGATACAAGTAGATCTACCATTTGATCCAGCAATCCCACTACTGAGCATCTACCCAAAAGAACAAAAGACACTCTATAAAAAAGACACCCGCACTCGAATGTTTATAGCAGCACAATTCACAATCGCAAAGTTGTGGAAACAACCCAAGTGCCCATCAATACATGAGTGGATTAATAAAATGTGGTATATGTATACCATGGAGTACTACTCAGCTATGAGAAACAACGGTGATATAGCACCTCTTGTATTTTCCTGGATAGAGCTGGAACCCATTCTACTAAGTGAAGTATCGCAAGAATGGAAAAATAAGCACCACATACACTCACCAGCAAATTGGTATTAACTGATCAGCACCTAAGCAGACATATAGGAATAACATTTATTGGGCATTGGGCAGATGGG